>JAOEHY010002882.1:0-13533 GCA_025447955.1 Psilopsiagon aurifrons | reverse complement strand
CTTCAGATATTGGAAGGCTGCTATGAGGTCTCCATGCAGCCTTCTTTTCTCCAGGCTGAACAGCCCCAACTTTCTCAACCTATCTTCATACGGGAGGTGCTCCAGTCTTTTGATCATCCTCATGGCCCTCTTTTGGACTTGTTCCAACAGTTTCATGTCCTTTTTATGTTGAGGACACCAGAACTGCACCCAATACTCAAAGTGAGGTCTCACGAGAGCAGAGTAGAGGGGCAGGATTACCTCCCTCAACCTGCTGGTCACGCTCCTTTTGATGCAGCCCAGGATAATCTCTCTAATTCAGGCATCCACCCACATCATTTGGTACATTCCCAGTCAAGCAACCACATAATATCCGCCTTCATTTCATCAACATTCCACCAAAAAAGAAAAGCCCATCTTTTGTTTCTATATGATGTCTCTATTAAAAAGCACATGTGAAAAATGTGATGCACCTCTCCACATCAATTAAGAATTTGTTCAATTTAGAAGATTGTTGCTAAGCCTCTTTAGTGAAGAATTAAGGTGGCAACATCTGCAGTAAAAATTGAAGAAGCAGTTCCTCTTGTTACTTTCAAAAAAAAATCTGTAATTATAAATCATTACTGCACACATGAAGAACTGAGGCACAGAGAGAAAATAGGTCAGCTATTGAAAAAAAAGAATAAACATGTCAACTAATTACAGATTACTATCCTGATTTGTCTAGTTCTTCATTTCATAGCTTTGATATTTTGACAGGGTGTCAAATCACTACATTCAAATCACTACATTTAATTAACCACTGCAAAATCCCTTCATTAAGCCATACCTTGTCAACATCCTTATAGTGAAAAAAAGTGACCTTATTAGGGAGCTTGAATTTGGATAACTTGCGGTAGACCATTGGAAGACATGGAACATTGGAAGACATGGAAGTTCCAGAATAGAAGTGACTTGGAGAAACTAATATAATTTTTCCCCATTCAAAATCAGAAAACTAGTGTTCTAGAATAAAAATGCATACTTTACTTCTCTGAGAGTACTACCACAAAACATCTGCTCCCTTTGTTTGCTACTATTTGCCACAGTTTTCTTAAAAACTGAAAGTGAGTCTAGTCCAATCTAGCATGGCATTCTTGTCCGCATCAAGGCCATGACCATAGTGTCACTGCATGGAGTTCTGTGCAAAACACTGCAAATGGAAAATATTAAAGGAAAAGGTTACTAATGGGAATAGTCCTTTCACCTCAGACCTATAGAATGGCTATGCATACACTGGTTAACATAAATTGCACAATGATTTTACACATTTGGTGCAATAAAGGAAAATTATAGGAATTATAGGAAGGGACATTTATCCACTGCTAGCTGAATAAGCAATAAATTTTGTTTTAAAGATACTCAGATACAGGTTCAGCTTACAGTTTGATTCTACAGTGGCATGATAGGAAGAACACCAAGCAAATCATATGGAAGACATTTATCAATTCAAAATGATGAGTGCATTACTGACAATGATCACAGGAATGGATACTTTAGATGCAACTTTTTATGCTGGGTCTAGTGCTTTTTATAAAAATAAAAAAAAAAAAAGAAAGAAAAAACAACTAGGAAAAATGCATTTAATATTCAATTGAGAGAGATATGCTCGATTAATACTAACCTATATAATTTCCACATAATTTTGAGTCTGAGAAAAGCACCTGAAAGACTAGTCTAATTAAAATCTCAATTTTGGGGGCTATTTTAGCACAGACAGCATAATTTGGATGTATGTTTTCATCTGTCATAAGCACACTAGCTTTCAGAGCTATTAGCTGCACTCACATATTTAACAGTATAACAAATGCTCAAAAGGAAAAAAATAAAATCATATACTAATATGTCTTCCTGAAAATAGTGCACATATTTTGTATGAATTTTTTAACTAGTAATGACATTTACTTCAGTTACTCAGTTGTACCTGAAAGATACAAAAATATTCAGACTCAGATGTAGGCCATTTTAACTCTATTACTTTGGGTTTATTACTCCTTTCAGATAAGATGCATTACCATGCTAATTCATTCAATAGAAGAAAGAATTATTGAAAGGGAAGGGAATACTTTCTTAGATTTTTTTTTTTTTTTTTGCTTGTTGCCATTGTCCCAGAAATTTGCAACATGACTCCCGGTGTTTTGAGGGTTTCTTTTAGGCATAAATTTAAATAACAGATTTCAGAAGACCCACAGCTTCAGTCAGAAGCCAGAACTTTCAGATAAAATAGTGTGCCTTATAATTAAAAGAATTCTGCTGAATGTAAACCTCATTTTTTTATCAGCATTTTATTTCCCTATTAACATTTTAACTATATAACACAATGTTAGTATTTTTGTGTTCTGTGGTATAGCACTGTTGAGACATCTTTCCCTTTAATACTGCAACAGCCAAATCTAAACAAAGAATGTTAACAAATCTACAAATTCTTTGTAACTCTTCCTATCTTTTTCCTCTGAAGCTTCAGGATACTTATTTATATATGATCATACTCATCCTACTGTTTCAGTATGTAAATAATTTATTTCCCAATGAGCAAACAAGAATTCTCTGTTGCTTATTGGAAGCTTTTCTTTTTTTCAGAGCTTTGGAAGAGATTGCAAATGGCATGGAAAAATCAAAATTTCTAAATTTTCCTTATATACATTTTCTATTTTTTTACTTAATACACTGGAATTCATGTAATATGTTGACAGTGTATATTAACTTCTACAGCAGTATTACTCATAATTTTGCTAAACTCTCCTAACAACATTTCCCTAATGCGATTATGAAGTCCTTCATTGTTCCAGCTTCGGTATTTCTAGAGCTTTCTCTAAACCAGTTCTAAACATAGTTCTAGGAAGATAATACCAAATAGAAATCTGTAAATGATATCAGAGAGTATATGGTGAAAACATTTATTAAATACACTTTTCCAACTGAACTTACAGTGCTCAATAATGTATTTGTAGAATTTTACTGTCTGTGTGTTTGCATAAGAAAATGAAGACCATCAGAATATTGGCTCTGTGAGCTACATTAGAATATTTTTTTTTATAATTAAAAGTTTATGGTAACAGAAGCATGCAATGAATGTCAGGAGCACCATGTTCGTCAGAGTATAAAATTTCTTAAAATTTCTTAATTGCTCATGAACTGCTGGCCAAACTGCTGTGGTGCTTGTCTCAATAAAGTTTGAAAGAGCTAAAATTTAAGAGAAATGGCAACATGAAATCAAGCCTTTTTTGTTGATACCATTTGTTTCCAATGCAGCTGATGCAGCTGAAATCTAGGCAACCAAAGTCACAAGTCCTATCTTGACATCATGGAAGTCATTAGCCCACATTAGGTGTTGTCATGATGATTGTCAAAATTATCAAATCTCTGACTACAAAATGCTATTGGGTGAGACAATGTATTTCTCTTCACCATTTTCAACCTTTGGAAACATTTTTATCAGGTCATTTTTCTTGACATGAAAGATTTTTCTTTCCTCTTCATTTGCCTTTGCCTTTTTGATCACTCATCCACTTAGATGTTGGAAAACTACTTTGGC
Source organism: Psilopsiagon aurifrons (assembly GCA_025447955.1). Classification (NCBI taxonomy): domain Eukaryota; kingdom Metazoa; phylum Chordata; class Aves; order Psittaciformes; family Psittacidae; genus Psilopsiagon; species Psilopsiagon aurifrons. Next base: position 9,980 of record JAOEHY010002882.1, on the reverse strand, counting down.
AATATATTAAAGCCTTTCTTAACATAGAATTGGTAATGCCAAGTGTTAATACATTCCAAGGATGCCATTCCTTTTTTCATCAGTCTTTGGATATGATATGATACATCTTTCATGAAGCAAATATTCACAAAACATTTTTTTCATTTCATCTCATCTCTAGGACACATATTCCTTAGCTCCCAGAAAAGCTATTTTCAGAAAAAAAAAAGCTCTGGACTTCATCTTACCTCGAATTTGATTAACATGCACAGAAAATGCTATAAATAATCAAGAAGAAAACAGCTTTTTCTTTTTAATTTCTTTGTGCTAAAGTATGACATAAAATTCACACTATTATTTCAAAAGAGCAAGGCCTGGATCTTCCTAATGATCATTTACAGTTAGGCTGCTGATGTAGACTTGTGTAAAAAGCATGGCCAAGTACACTTACATGATTTTTTATCAATGGCTGAATTAGAATGTATATGCATATATGAAAATATAAACATATATGTATTTATGAATTATTCGAATATCCTACATATGTGTATACATATAATGTACATATATATATATGAATTCTCTCTTCTGCTGAGCTGGGTTAGATACAGGACAAATCTTGGACAATATCCACAGGGCTGCAACCAATTAGACTACAGTTTGCAAGGTCACATCCAAAGCCACAGTTCAAATGGCCAATGCCAGCAGTAGCTAACCAAACAATATGAAAAGTAAACTCTGTCTGTCCATACAGGAGCTTATTTAGATCCTTAAAAGAGATATGCTAATGATAGAACTCAATTTGATATACTGACAGCCACTCTAATGTCTGGTGATAGTTCTTGAACAGTAGTTATCAAGTCTTTAGCAATAAGGTCTTTGAACACAGAAAGTACTTGGGTATTACTTTATGAGGGATTACTGAAATAATACCTAGTGTTCACTGGACAACAACAAAATCATAAAGCTAGCTTTGCATATCAGGCTTTTAACCATATAAAGGAATTTAGGATTCACTTTCTGGTTTAGCTGTAGTTTTCCTTTGAGATCTAAGCAATACTTTTAACCTACATGCTACAAATTAACAGCATTTTACTTGATTCTTCTTTTCACTCTCTACAGTTTCCTGCTTCATCTGTTCAAGCACCTAACCTACAAGCACAAACACAAAACCAAGAGTTTTGATGCTTATTGAGGGCTCTCTATACTCTCGAAACAACAGAAAGAAATAAACCATAAGTTGCTGGTGGTAAACAAAACTTTGCTTCTTAAAGCACCCTTCTGCTGAATATCAGAGGGCTGCGGATATATGGCTAGGTAAACCTGAGGCCTACTGCTATTTTCCCAAGCTGAGAATCTCTTTCTGAGAGACGGAACACCCTCCAGTGATATGGAAAACAATACAGTGCAAGAAATCCATCTATTCATTCTTACTGCATTTTTTTGTTGTTTACACATAAAAGCTAGAGAATATGTTATACTATTTTAATTTTTCTGTCCTTATTTCAGCTCTCCTTTTCATAGTGCATCAAAGAGAATGTCATTACTTAGCCTGAATGCACATCTATGTCAAATGGAGGTAGAACAAATATTGGGAAAAGAAAGAGAATCAAAAGACAGCTAAGTCCCTAACTGAAATAACTTTCTGTTTCTAACAATTATAGCTATTAACACACTTGAGGAGTGGGTTAAAAAGTTTACCACAGTTATCTAGTTTACCATAGGCAGTGCCATAACAAGGAAATAATGAAACAAAAATATTAGGTATGAAGTAGTCTTGCATTTTTAATGAGTTGCCAAAGAATTTCACATCCAACATCCATGCTGGAGGGCCCCTGTCAGTAATGTACCTATTAATTACCTCTGCTTTATCTAAGGATGTTACCATCATTGCTTTCTCACATTCTAGCTGCTGGTGGAAACTAAGAGAGATGGAAGGTCTGATAGGTGAGAAGAGACACCACTACCCCATACCTAACAAGTGCAACTGTTTTTCCTGTAAAAATTCAGATTTCCTGCAGTTTATTTTTAAATCAGTCAGTTTCTAGGGCTGACTATTTATAACTGAAAATGGGATGATAATACAAATCTCTATGAACCTACAGTCACCAAATAAAATTACGCTCTTTGAGTATATAGCATAATCTATCTGCCAGTGAGAAAAAACCTTTTATCAGTCAGTAAAAGGGATTAGTCTCAGGACACACGGAAATTCACACAGAATAATTAATAAATGCTTTAAAGTACTTGTATCTGCTATTATTTAAATTGTTTATGTTTCAATTTTTAGAGTTTATAGGGTTTTGCATAATTACATGTCTTAAGGTGACATGTGAATGGTTTGAAAATCAATCTCCCTGGAGTACATCTTCCAGTTGACAGGTGCAACCTCTTCTCTTTCAGCCTGGAGCTAGGAATAATGGGTGATATGTGAGGTGGCAGCCCTCCATTTGACTATTTTTTTTAAAAAAGAAAGTACGTGTGTGAAAGTAGCCATGCTGGAGACAACCAAACTATCAATATTTCTGCCTTTTTTGGGTGGTTTTTTTTTTTTTTTTTTTTTTTAAGTTTCCTGATATTTCATCCTTTTCAAATTACTCAAGCAATCCAGCAGCCTTGTAGGATTAGACCTACTTCACAAGCCATTAGGAGACATCAGAAAATATCTGCAAGAACTTTGGCACTGCCTTTCTACAAGTTTTCCTATTGAGGGATGAAATTATTTGTGATTCCAGCTGACAACATGCTGTTTGTTATAAGTAGTTACAGTATTTCCTTTTTCCTTTGTTATCTGGTACAAATATTTTGCTACTCAAGAAAAAAAACAAACAAGCAAACAAAAATTTCACTGCCAGCAGATATATGGAGATTATTGAAATTACATTATCTCATTCTCCCTAAACATGCCAATGTGACTAAAGGCTTAAGGTGATTCATTACTTTCCAGTTAGTCAACATTCTCAAATTCAGATTTTTTCTCTTGACAAAATAAAAGGTTTTTCTGTGATGTTTTGGAACACTGGGAGATTCTGTCTTTGCAGGTAGGAATTTTTAGCTGCTAGAAATCATTGGATAGCTAACAGCTGAATCTTTAGCAGAAGCCTTTAGGTGCAAGAAGCCCTGAGGACATGCAGCAATGGGACAGTATTTACTACGAGTGTCCCCATTTCAGCAGCCTACTTGAAGGCATCCTGATCATCAGTTGGAGCCCTTTTCCACCACTAGATACAACAGGAAGGTTTGTACCTACTGCTTGAGATTTCATGCACTATGAAAGAAAAATACTGAAACTTCTACAAATTAATTTACTAAGACTTAGGTACCTACATTCTTAAGCACCTGACAAAATCATAAGAACAGGAAGAAATTGAATGGAAAAGGCAGCAGTTATTCTAAAAATGTAACTAAATGTATTCTTTGATTGGAAGATGAACAAAACCCCTCGGCTAAGCATCAGTAAATTACCTGCCATCTTCATATGCCTTGTACTGTCAGCAACAATATGCATGAAAGAGATCAACCCAATACGACGTTTACATTGAAGACGTACGAAAGATTCTCATTGTGGAAAACATTATGTGTTTTCCGTGAATGCTCAAATGCAATTAATGTAAACTTTGCTAAAGGGCTCTGAATTGTGATGTGGTACATACACTACTAGAATGTATTTGTTTTCTAGATTATATAAACAAGCACCAGAAGCTTAATTTCTCTCAATTATTAGCACAGATATCCCAATCAAAATCTACACGTGAAATGTAGTAAAGAACTGCTACAAGGGCATGAGTAGCAGTATGCGGTGATCTCCCAGAAGAAAAGGAGATGAGTACATAGGGAACAATGTATCTCAGTTTCGGATCTCTTTCCTTCTCATAGAAAAATCCATAAAACATCTCTGCCTTTGATTTTTCCTAATGTCCATGAAATATGCTTTAAAAATTGGCAAACAATGAACAAAAAAGTCCTTTTTTTTTTCTTTTTTTTTTTGTGATTTTTTTGTTTGTTTTTTTTGTTGTTGCTGTTGTTGTTGTTGGTTGGCTGGGGTTTTTGCCCTTTTTTTTTTCCAATATCAACATTTGCAAACCTCAAGACCTTTGACAGCACAGACTGCCTTGCTGACTGAAAATCTCTGGCCATCACCGCTTCAGCACAAATATCCATGCTCAACTGGCCTTGGAGTGATTTGTTTATCAAAAAGATATTCAGGCCAAAAAAAGCAGCTCAGAATACAAATACAGCCCATTAAACTCTCCTGCTAATGCTATTCAGGAAAAGATAAGTAGCAAAATGTGCAATCCAGTGCTTTGCACATTAAGCACACTCCTCAAATATAGTGTTTATCTAGCCAATAAAATACCCCAAACTATTAGGCTAGCAATACTGTGAGTTGCTCCCCAAAGTTTAGCCATTTTAATGGGCTGCCTTGAAGTTGAAAACAAGAATAAAACCTCTGGGTCTATTTATCTAAATGTGTTAGTCAGATATGTTAGAAAGCCTGCAGCAAAATCCTGACTCCAATCAGAGCAGCAATGCATGATCTGGGCTGCATGGATTGGAATTATGTTTGAAGCACTGAATTTATGTGTGCCTGCTGAGGGGCATAAGGCCCTCTACAATGTTGTTTTCTAAGGCACAGTTCTAAGAGAGCTTGCAGCTCTTCAGTTAAGTCACAGATAGTCCTCTATATATTTAAAACATCTTTTCAAGCATTTACTCCTCTGCATGGGACAGAAGGCCAAAATCGCTACTGTTTTTCAGGTAGGGTAGACTTTCTATATCTCATGACATACAGCAAAGATACTCGTCCTTGTTTTCTGTAATCAAAAAATCCAAAACCAGTTTGTTCTTGTTGAACTGGTAAAAATCATTACAGTACTTAATCTTGAACAAGTCTTTTCAAATCTTACCAAGCCTATGGCTACACTTACAGTTATAGGAACCAATTACAGTTTTTCTGAATTTATTTATTTTGCATTATAGCCCAGAAAGCCAACCGTATCCTGGGCTGCATCAGAAGGATCATGACCAGCAGTTCAAATGAGGTGATCGTGCCCCCTACTCTGCTCTCACGAGACCTCACTTGGAGTATTGTGTGCCGTTCTGGTGTCCTCAACATAAAAAGGACATGCAACTGTTGGTACAAGTCCAGAGGAGGGCCACGAGGATGACCATGGGAGTAGAGGACCTCCTGTATAAAGACAGGCTGAGAAAGTTAGGGCTGCTCAGTCTGGAGAAGAGAAGGTTGCATGGAGACCTCATAGCAGCCTTCCAGTACCTGAAGGGGGCCTACAGGGATTCTGGGGAGGCACGCTTCATTAGGGACTGCAGTGATAGAACAAGAGATAATGGGTTCAAACTTAAACAAGGGAAATTTGGATTGGATATAAGGAAGAAATTCTTCATTGCTAAGGTGGTGAGGCACTGGAATGGGTTTTCCAAGGAAGCTGTGGATGCTCCATTCCTGGTGGTGTTCAAGGCTGGGCTGGATAGAAGCTTGGGTGGCGCGGTTTAGTGGGAGGTGCCCGTGGCAGTGGAGTTGGACCTTGATGATCTCATGGTCCTTTCCAACCCTAGCTATTCTATGATTCTATGGTTCTATTTTGTGCAACATTGTTCTTTAAATCTAGCCAATACTATCTTAACTTTCAGTTTCTGCTGTTTGAAACCAATTCTCATTTGCACATAATCCCAATGCCTAATACAAGTCTATGTTTGCTGCTGTGACCTTGCAGGGGAATTTGATATCTTCTCTTGAAGTCACGGGAAATCATCAATGGTTTTATGTTTCTGTAGATGCTCTGAGAAATACCTGTACATCCCCAGTGACTCTTCAAGGATCCCTCTTTTCTTGGGTTTTCCAACCTAAACAATTTTATGATTCTATCATTCTATGGAATGGGAAGTGTAAGAGTGGGTAGCAATATAAGAAACAAAACTGAAAAAGATGTGGCCCCAGAAGTTTTGTGGGCCACCTCTGTATTAGCTGGAAGAGTCTGGAGGACATTAACCAGTCATCTATCTGTCAGAAGGATAACAAAAAAAAAATAAAATAAAAAATAGCCCTGACAAGTAGATCACTTTTGCTTTCTCATACTTACACTTTCTTCCCGAGTTCCTTTTCTTCCTTTTAACACTAAATTGTCCAAAGAGAAGAACTAGTGCTACTTTAGAGAGACAAGACTGCCAAGCCCACTGACCACATATCAGCAGTTCAAAAGACAAATTTACTTAAGGTGTTGCTAATTTGAGGAAAAGGAGAATTTCTCAACACATAAGACACATAAGCTGCTTGAAAAGCAGCTATTTGGTCACACAACAAAACTAGGCAAAGGAATTTAGACAGTGGGTTCTCAGTTGCCCCAAGGTAACTGAGTAAGCCAGATGCAAGAAAACAATGCAATACCTAAAATTTAAGTAAATTTTTTTTTAATCAAAACATAAATTTACTTTTTATGGGTTTTTTTTGGTTTTTTTTTTAGAGACCAGGTATAATTTTAGACATCAGTGAGTAGAGCCTGGTAAAGACAACATGCACTTGCGTTAAGAGTTGTGTGACAAAGCAAGGTACTCAAAAGCAAAAAAGGATGGATAGCCTGTGGAATCTGTAATTTGAATAATTCCTTTCTAAATAGTTGAAAATAAACTTTGCTCCAGTCATAATGAACACTGACGTATTATAATGGATTTGGGGTTTGTTGGGGTCTGTTTTGTGCAATGAATTGTACTTTTCACAGCACAATGAAGAGGTGATGTACTTATTGGAAATTCTTAGCTGATTAAAATAACAATGAAAAATACAGTAGCTTTGTATTTATATTGAAAACCCAAAAGCTAGAAGTTTGGCCTAATGAAACTTTCTTTTACAATTAACATTGAAAAATGTATTAATTCTTAAGGTCAGTTCTCCTTTTTAAAGTTATTTAAGAGCTTCTTAACTCTTAAATTCTAAAAGAGACTCTAATCAAGAGCAGTACAAAAATGTTTAAGAAAACAGGAATATCTTAGGTTTTTTTTCCAATACCTTCATTTCTTAGCCACAAATATGCCCCAGAACAATAAACTGGGATAATAAACCAAATGATCCATATGTCCTGGGTTCAGCAGTAGCAGCCATTTTTCTCCTTAGTAGCTAGTGCAGTGCTATGTTTTTGACTTTTGGCTTGAGAACAGTGCTGATAACACCGACGTTTTGTTACTGCTCAAATGTTTAGTCTGGCCAAGGACTTTCTGAGTCTCACGCTCTGCCAGGGAGGAGGGGAAGCCGGGAGGAAGCAGAGACAGGGCACCTGATCCAAACTAACCAGAGGTATTCCATGCCACAGCATGTCATGCCCAAGATGTAAAAACTAGGAGCAGTGACCCGGAAGAGTTAGTTTACTGCTCAGTCAGGCTGGGTATTGGTCAGTGGATGGTGAGCAGATGTATTCTCTTCCCTTTCTGTTTCCCTTGTCATTATTATTATTGGTGGTAGCAGCAGTTCGTGTCACTGGACTGTTCTTATCTCAAGCCGCGGGAGTTTCATTCCTCCAGGAGCGGGGGGATGAAAGAAGGGGGAAGCTAACGAACTGCATGGCTGATTTATGGCTGGGCTTAAACCATGACACCATATTAATAATTAGAAGTACCTTCTTACTGCTCACAGATAAATACTCAACTTTTGAAATACATTCCCTAGGTTAAAAAAAAAAAGGCAACAATGTTTAAGCATCACTAAATGCATCACTAAATGCAAAGATGTTAAATTTATCTTTGTAAACTGCTTTACCTGTGTCATAATGATTTTCCAATAACAGAATAAGAAAACAGAAAACCAGGAAAAAATATAAAAAGCTTTTAGCATGTGGGTATATAGCTCACTGCATTCATCCCAACTGTAAGTCAGCAGTCAGCTAAAGGTCATTGATGGTGTAAGAAAACCTTCACCGTATACCAAGTCAAATCTGCAAAGTATATTATGGACAAATGACAAGCTGACAGTTCACTTCTGAAAAGCATTTTTCTACAACACCAACCTCCATTTTGAGTGAAGTCTTACCACTCCTCCCACCAACACAGAGTATATGCTGAATGGTAAATTGCTAGCTGCATCCTCCTGTAATCTTCTATTTAAAATGTCAGTATAATAGTGAACTTATTTTACTTCAAGAATCAAATTCTAGACTATTTTAGGGAATGCCTGAAAGACACTCAGCTGCCTTTGCTAATGCAAAGAGCAGTAGGTAACTGACTCATCCAGAGAATATGGCTTTCCTTAAAAGGCTGGTGAGATAAGAGGGGGGAAAGTTAAAAAGAATCAGAAGACTTCATTTCCTCTTTGTGGCTTGGGAAAAGTCAGCTTCTGGTATACATCTGAGATGGAAGGACAGGAGGACAGAACAAATTAAGGGTTTTGCTCGCATTTTTTGGTATTTGTGGTTGTTGAGAAAGGGGAAAGTTGCATAGCATGACCTATCTGGTAGTTCAATCTCTCCTTTAGGTGTAGATTACAGTAGATGGAAAAGGGATACTCTGTCTTCTCAGCGTGGTGCTTATTGCTTTTCTAAAACACAGCAATCACTAGAGCTCTCTCTCACAGCACCTTCTTCTGCCAAAGTCTCCAAGAAGCTGGATCTGCAGCTGTGAGCAGCTGAAGCCACACTGCTCCATACAGAAACAGAGAGCATGCTGTGAATTCAAAGTGCCTCAGGCAGAGGGAGCAACTCGATTTGGATTGCTCTCATCTCTAGCTACAGAGGTCAAAAGAAAGGCGGTCTAAAATCATCATCTCTTTCTCCAGCAATTTGTAAATCTAGCACATCCATCTCATGCTTTATTTATGAGTGAATGAAAAACAATTGGATTTGTGTCAGCTAGATTATCTAAATGATGAAAGGAATGACAGATTTCAGTTTTCCAGTTTGGCCATACACTCTCCACATTTTACTTTTAGCGTCAGTTAAAATACACTGGTTTTCTTTCCAGAATTAAAGAGGATGGATGTACATGAACAATTTGGGCCCTTCTGGCTTGCATTGTCTGAAATAATGCAGCCTAGTGATCACCTCAGATGGTAATAACAGTGGAAAGCAAAATTGCCACCTTTTCTTATTGATGACTTGAGCTATAAGACCAGTACTGTGTTAGCTATATTTCTCATGTTTCTAATGTTAATAGGAATATAGCACTACATCTGCACACAGCAACCAAAAAAGCAAGCCTTCTGTCTTGTCTGTAGGCTAGGTCAAACTATACACTAGTTAAAAAAGGGAATTATCTTGTATGCAAGGATTTTCTACAAAAGAGATTAGAGAAGAATAATTCTTTCCATGTTATCCCACCTCCTTTGCCCCATGAATAGCTCCCGTAAAAAGGAAAGTTCAAATAGTGTGAACTGATTAAGAGTTGGGTGAATATTCTAGTAACTGCATCAGCAGTAACCAAATTGTGGCTTGTGCTTTAGAGGTTTCAATTGAAATACAAGTCTTCTGCTGTTCAGACAGTAATTTAATAAATCTACGTGTAGAAGCAATTAGTAATAACTGTACTTTATTGCAGCTGTCAAATAGTAACAGTACAAAAGCTAAGTGGGATGATGGTGTCTTGGATTTTTTCATTTTTTTCCCCCTTTAAAAATAGGCAATGAGAATAAAGTAACATAAAAGCTGTTAGAGGAGGATCAATATGCTCTCAATCTTGTTCAAGACAATAATACAAAGTTCTCCCTCGTAAAATTTCAAGATTAAAAAGATTAACCCCTCTGTTTAATAAGATTTTGAAATAATGGCCTCTTAACTGAGGTAGATTCAGAAGGAAAATCCAAGGACCCTATTTATATTATGTATTAAGTAAAGTTTAATTCCTAATGTTGAAGCCTGTAAGACATAGTATACTAATCATTATTAATGATATTTAAATTTCTCATTTAATTTTTTAGCAATTAAGAAAACTATGTTTAAAAATACTGGCCATGGCCAAGCACGGTGGCTCACACCTGTAATCCCAGCACTTTGGGGGCCTAGGCG
>JAOEHY010002879.1:0-20276 GCA_025447955.1 Psilopsiagon aurifrons | reverse complement strand
GGTGGGGTTGTGTGGGTGGGTGTAACATAAAAGTGCATTTTTCCATGCTGGGTATAATACATAGGAAAAGTATCATGCTCAATCATACTCATAGTCTGGAAAAAACTACTTTGAACTATCCAACAGAAAAGGTGTAGACCGGGCATTGGTGATATGGATAACATCTGCCTGCATCACCAGTGTGTTCCTGTCTGGACCTGGAGAAATGCCCTTATTGTAGTCTTCTTTTCTCTTCAGACCCTCTGCTGAGACTGCTGGTACAATTGCTTGGATAGTTAGCAGCAATGTGCTCATATATTAAATTGTTTCAGTCTGGTCTGTAAATGCCAATCAGATAATCAAATTGTTGTTTTGCAGCCAGTCAAGTTTCAGACTAGTAGCCTACCAATGAAAAAGTTTGTAGTCAAAGAACACAAAAGGTTATTGACATGTGAGATTTATTTTTTTGTAAAATTCAGCATGCTTAATTTTACCCAACTAGTATCTACTGGAACATTTCAGTGAGACACATGGTGAAAAAGCTTGAAAAACTGATGCTCAGTCTCAGTGAAACATAACTGTCTGCACTTCAGGTGACTCATAACTAGTTTTTCCCCCCTACAATAAGAAGCCTTTCATAAAATAAAAGCAATTTCCTTTTTCATCTGCCTTCCACACTTGACAGATGAATTGATGTAAAAATCCTTTAGAAAAAGTATCTGATCAAGTCTCCCCTTCCATCTTACATTAGCAAAATAACTAAGTGTACAAAAAATTCCTAGAAAAGCAAACAAGCAAAGAATCCAAGATTGACTCTGAAGTTAAAAATTCAATGTAAGAACATCCACAATTTCCTTATTTTCTGTTATGGAAAACAGACCTATGGGTGGAAGAATTTTTACAGTTAGTAAATCAACATTTGCCTTGCCTTTTATGGATCATTGATCACTCAAAATGCAATCAAGTAGAAGATGCTCATCTACATTTTAATACTGGTCTTTTTTTTTTTTCCTCCTCAAAAACTGCTTCAGAATTATCTTTGGTGCAGTCAGCCAGATCTGAATGAGGCCACGATTTCTGCTGTAGAATACTAAAAGTAGAATAGAGTTAAACTTCCACCAGAAGTCATATGAAATCAGGAGAGTCTCTGTCTGAAACCTTGATTGTAAAACATTAAACTGTAATGGGTAGAGTGAAGTGATAGAAAAGCTACTTTGCCGAGCATTTATTGGGTATGTGGAAAGTCAGAGACAGAAAGTCAAATATATTGGAGAGGAATTTAATTCAGTGGACTTGGTACATAGGTCTGCAAAATCTATAGGGAAAAGACCAGCATGGAATATTAATCCAATATTTTTGTATTTTAGCACAACAGTCTGTGTTGTTACATGACTCTGCACAGGTCAGTTTTCCAAAGGATGTGATTGTGCTTTCTCTTATTAAAATAGTTAATCATTTCATATCTTACAGAGAATTTAATTTTGTGGACTGCTTGCAGATTATCTTCTCCCCTCCAACCCTTTTTCTCAATTTTCCTTGTGGTTAGGAAATTTTAATTGCTTAGAGTTATATAAGGAAGGTATGAGGAAGGTGTATTTTTGACACCAAACCACCCAATACTGATGTAAATATTAGAAAGGTATCAGAAAAATGAATACTCACATTTTCTAAGGAAACATTTCTATTTAGGGAGAAAAGCTGTCAGCGAATGCATAAAAAGAATGTGTAAAAATTCAAATCCTCTGGACAGATAAAGGACCCAACTGCTTGAAGTAACATCTCTCTGTATGCATTGTTTTCACATAGAAGAAGAATTAGACCTTATGTTTCCAAAAGGTTTCTGGCATACATTACTGAAAACCTTAAAATGCATGGATGTAATTGTAGAAAACAACTAAAAGATCAAACAAAAATCTTCAAATGGATTGTACAGGGGGGCATTGGAGCAGTTACCTGTGCAGTCATTGCATGTCTCATTGTCTGGCTAACTCAACTATCTTTAGTTTAGAGTCATAGAATCATAGAATAAATAGGGCTGGAAAGGACCTTAAAATCATTCAGTTCCAACTCCCCTGCCATGGGCAGGGACACCTCACATACCACGTCACCCAAGGCTCTGTCCAATCTAGCCTTCAACACGACTGGGGGTAGAGCATTCACAATTTCCCTGAGCAAACCATTCCAGTGCCTCACCACCCTTACAGTAAAGATCTTCCTCCTTATATCCAATCCGAACTCGCCCTGTTTAAGTTTTAACCCATTACCCCTTGTCCTATCATTACAGTTTTGTACAATTTAGCTAAGATGCATAACATTTCCTTAGTAGTATCTTTAATTATCAATTTTAGCAAAGTCTGTTTTTCCTTATTCATGAAGTCTTTAAAATCTTATTTATTTCAACCAATTGATATGATAGCATCAGAGTTATCAGGCTTTTTTCCTTCTTTCCCAAACCTGTTAACATGCTAAAATTAAGGTGAGAAAGAGAATATATACATGGTTCCTTTTACAGTGTTTACAGAGATAGTATTATCAGCAACATGTAAAAGTGAAGAAAAATAGCATTGCTAGACAGGGCTATGTTTGTATGTATGTGTGTATACATACATGCATACACACATTTGGCATAAAGTTTTGCTTTTAGAATACTATGAGTTTCAGTGCATATTCCCAGATTGTTGAGAAACTACCATTTAAAAATTAATCCCTGAATAATCTATTATTTTCACTTCGTGCACAAACTAATCAGTCTTCCTGTCCTTTGCAAAATTCAGAGATTGCTCAGCAGAAGACAAAATATTCATTATTTTTAACGGAAGTAATCATCAGTACCTATGACACATTCATAAGCAACCAGATTATGACAGCCATGGGGGACTGCATCGCTGCATGTACAGGTACTGCAATCAAGTTTATAACAAGAAATTTTCAAATCAGTGCTGATTTATATCATGTACTGAGAACTCTGTATCAACATTTCGCAAAACCATTCATACTTTGGAAGCTTTAAATGTTTATATTGACTCGGGTCAGAAGAATGGTATGAAAAGTACTGAAGTACTGAAAGAAGTTCTGGATTTCATATTATCTGGTACTTTAGGCAGTATTTCCAAATATCCATGATCTCATTTGCAGAGATGGCTCTGGCGAAAGGTTTAAGAAAGGGGAAGAAGATGGTTTCTTTATCTTCTGGTCTATGCTTTCAATCTATGCTGATGAGATAGGATTTACTTTGCACTTTTTATCTTAAAAAACATAAATCAGAGAAATAACTTTCCTATTGTGGACCTTGTCTGAAAGTGGTGCTTTCTGAACATTGCCATAATTGGAAATCCTTCATGTTGGGCGCTCTTCAGGCCTTGTGTTTTGCTGACACAAGAGAAGTCTCTCTGGCTCCCGATGCAAATCAAAATAGACCCTCAAATCAAAATAGAACCACAATTCAAAGCTTGCCTTTCCCTGGTCCTAAAAGCTGAGAAATGGTGGAGAAATGGTCAGCATGTGCTTTGTCATCTAACTGAGATGCCTACACTGTTTAACAGTAACATATTGTTCCTTTTTCACCCAAAAGTTACTGTAAGAACTGAAAATTCAGTGCTTGAAATGAAATGCTTGATGTATATGTTTGTGATTGCTTCTATGTTTGCTGTATTTTTAATTATACATTTTAAATAGAATGGTATGATGTGATTATTCATTTATTATTCCTCAATCAATATATTATAAATTAAATATATATTCTGTGATCTCATGTGAAGAGATTGAAAAGTAAACATAGAATAAATATGCATAATTCTAAATTAATGTGTGTATTAATTTAAAAGTCAGATAATAGAAGGGAAAATTAAGGTAACCACAATTTTACATCCCCATGGCAAACTTATTGAAAGGATGACATTGTGGGGTTTCTGGAGCAGAAAAACTGCAATCTTGACTTCTAACTTCAGGACTGATGCCCTGAAGCAAAGCTTTTTACATGTTCTGCCCTGTTAAAAGAGCAGCAGAGATCAAAATGCACAAGTATGGCTACCCAACAAAAAAAATGAAGGAATAGAAAGATCCAAACAGATGTCAGTTGCCTGGTAAACTTCTTTCTTCACTTAGGGCCTATGTGAAAGATTTAGTAGAGACTGCCAGAAATAGTTATGATGGGTGACTAACTATCACTGGCTCAACTAGATTGAAACCCATGTTTATATTTGGGAAATGGTATATTCTACATATTCTGCATAATCTGAAGATGAGGGAAAAGCCCAATTCATCAAACATCTTTTATATATGTGTGAATTACTTAAAAGTTGCTCACATTACTGGAAATTTCCTATAAAATGGCATAGATAAGCATATCCAAGAAAATGATAATCAAAATAAAATTATTCCTGGGGAATGAGATGCTCAGCAGGGGAAAAATTAAGCAATGAATGATTGCTTAGAAGGCTGAAGAGGTGGTTTGCAGGTAGACTAAAGCTCCCCGCACAAGGAAAGAAAGAAAAAGCAGAGTTAATATTGCTTCTCTTCTCTCCATAATGCTTCTGAGAAACAGGGGTTTATAGTTCTGCAAACAAGATTTTGTGTCTCAGAACTTAAGATGATGGTGTCCGAAATATAAGTACATTGTTCTGTAGGCATAAAATTTAGAACTGTTTTCATATGGTGCATCATATGAAATGAATTCTGTTCAGATTTATATAGAAAAAAGCATTTGTAAGAATAAAGCATTTTCTAAAGAAAGAGAAGCAAAACCATAGAATAAGGTAATAAAATGAAAAAAATGATTTTGCACACTATATTCTGTTCTCCCTTCCTGCTTTAATGAGGATATTTCAGGAAAATACCTTAGTTTTGGGAGGATTACAGCAATTTTTGTACATGTGACATATTTTCTACCTTATTATTTTTTTACCCTATGGATTTGAGTCTGTACTGGAACTGTAATAATTGCTTCCTAATTTTTATATCAGTTTATTCTGGAGGTAGTATTTGGCTGTATTTCTTTAACATTTGCAACTGTCCTGTGACTGCCACTTTTAGTGTTAGTTTGTGCTTCATCCTTCAAAAGGGAAATAGGACAAAAATTTCATTGTCTTTTTCTGGCTTTGGATGTTTGCTGCTCACAGCGCTGTTACCAAATTTAGAGGCTAATGTTTCCAATTGAGTAACCTTAACAAAGATATGCAATATTACCCAAAGATGCAAATTAATTTCTCATCATCATGTGAGTGTTATTGAATATTCTAGTTTAATGTGAATCCTGTTCTATTCTATTGAGACTGCAGCAAATACTGTATGCACAGATTCCCTGATTTGCTCAACATCAACAAATTCTTTTCTTCCTTTACAGGAGTATTTCTGCTGTTGATTTTATTTGAACTCAATTTGTTAATTCTCATGCATTGCAGTGGCTGCAGAGTTAGTGCAGAAAAAATGCAAAGGCAGCCTGTTTGACTGTTCACCTGTATTTTTTGCCATAGAGAAGAGAGCAAGAGACTGGTTCCCACCCTGTCAAGGTAGAAACCTCTCTGGGGTTAAACAGCAAGTGCTTCCATTAAATTTCACATTTCTAGTACTATTACTGCAATTTATGCATTAGTAGCAGTTTCTTTTACCTCTGCCCTTTAGTGGCCGATGGTACTGGTAGGTGTGGTGATCGTACACATTGGGTGCCCAAGAAAGCCTTCTGCTTCCTCCTACAAGCTCACATTCCAGACATATCCTCCCTGCCACCAGCCCCTCACAATGTTCTTTGGTACTTTCAAAGGCCTTTCTCTTTCTACAGTCCAATAGCTACACATTTCATTATATATTTCCTTCCTTCTCTACTTACTTTGATTGAATTACCAAAAATGATACCATAAAAATAGTTCATCAGTAAAGGATGGGAAGAGGCCAAAATAGATAGAATCTATGACAGAAACTAAGGATGTTCCATGAAAAAGTGAGTTCTTTTTTCTCCAAGAGTGTTAAGAGTTTGTGTTTCCCCAGTGAGTGTCCACTTATCCTTAAAAATATGTGGTCTTGCATTACAGAATAGTTGTGATGCTGACTAAAAAATGTGTATTGAAAAACTGCTTCCAAAGGGCAAATACCTTCCAACAGTTGCATATATTTTGTATGTGCCTGATCAATTTCTCTAACATTTCCTGCTGTGGAAAAGAATAGTACATAAGCATGATACTTGCATCAGAGTGGGTTGATGGGGCTTCGTCCATGCTAGTAAAGAAAGGCAATATATTTTAAACCAAAAAGCATTAGACTCTGGTGTCTAAATGCTTCCAAAAGTATAACAGTTCTGGATAATAATGCCTATGGGTTTTTATTATTTATATTTCATTACTGTTTCATTTTTAGGGAAAACAAAAAACAAACAAAAAAATCCCAACCAAAACAAATAGACAAAACAAAACAAAAACAACAACAAAAAATGGTTTGTTGTGTCTGAAGAGTGAAATTGGCCATTGTTAACTTCATCTTGGGATCCAAGGAGATAAATAGGCAAGAGCACTGAGTTTCTTTGAATCTTAGAAGCAAACCCGTGAAAATTTTATGAAAAGTGAGACCAAAGACCAGAGGTTGATATGCTCACAGTAGTGTGTGCTGCTTAAGAGATGTCAGTTGGAAACCTGCACGTTTACAGTAAAGAACAATTTAAAATGTCAGAACAATGGTGATGGAGAAATCCTCCCTGATCTTGATCATGTCCACATCTCTGACAGCTGACACCTCCTTCAAAGGTTTGAAGGAAGTGGAAGTGCAACTCTTAAATCCTTTCTTTGTGCAAAGAATGGAGCTGGATTAGAGCCTGGTCATAGATGATCCTCACTGATACAGCTGTGTGTACATCAGAAATATTTTGATCTTTACTCTGTGATAGTCAAGGTTATTCAACTTTCTTGCCACAACCTAAAAGGAAAGTTTCCTGGAGTGAAGCAATTCATAATAATTAAAATGCTATTGCTGTGGACGGGAACTAGCATTCTTATGAAGGGAAGTCTTTGAAGGAATTTTATCAGGGGGGAAAGAAGACAAGCTAATATGTTTTTACAATAAACAAAACAAATACAAGACTATTTCTTACTAACTGCTATTTTACACTCATTGGAATCTAACATTATAGAATGCAGGTGTTCTGGCCTTTTTCCTGCCTTTACTTCACTGCTGTCATGTAGTTTAGAACAGACATTTCAAATTCTATGTTTGTAGATGAACATGCATATTTCCAGAAAATAATCCCTGTTAGTACCCATGGGCATGTGTCAACTTAATATGGAAACATGAAATAAAAAGGCTTTGATTCATACATTACTTGGGATACTCAGAACTTTAAGTAGCCTGTTTTTCTATACATCTATAGTTACTGCAGAAACTCAGGAAAAAACTAAATTACAGATCAAGAATGTGATCAGCCTGATTAATACTCCTGATTTTCTGTAGAGTGAACAAAGGAAGATAAGCCTCATCAGAAATACTGGCCTTCAGGAATTCTTTCTTAGCATATTTGTATCCATAAAATAATTTAACTCAGTTGCATAAATCCCAAAGTTTCATTTATTAAAATTATGGCTATGTAAAAAAAGTACAGGGAAATGCTGTACAAAATATTTTTAGGTGCATATAATAGAACTGATGGTCATTCTTTTGCCAGAATTTAAAGTTCATTAACTGCTGTGGGAGAATAATGAGTATGAGTATACTTTGCAGTGTATGTTGGTAAAAGAGCTAATATTAAGTGGATGCCTTGTACCTGACAGATAAATTACTGAAAAAAAAGAGTTGTGCAAAGGAGATTAACATTCACAGTATTTCTATAAAGAAAAGTGCAAAAAGATAAAGAAAAATTATCAGAAACCTGTTGCATGCCAGTTACATGGATAGGTATCAGACATGTACCATTACCACTTCTTAAGTTCAGAGTGATGCTTGAAAATGACAGCATACAACAGCTTCACTTTGAGATGACCAAGTAGATAAATTCTGCAGCAGCAGTTGTTCATTTCCTCCAGGAAACAGCTGAAAGTGCTTAAAACCAGGGCTTTATCTGCTTAACCTTGTTCTCAAGGACATATCAGAAAAAACTTTCTGTTGAATTATCAGGAAATATTATATAAAAAATGTAAAGAAACATGCTGCTTATTATAACTTAGTCCTTTTAAAACTGCGAGATATCACCAAGGCCAATAACACTGCAGAATTTAAAAATCAATTGGATAATTATAGTGATCCATGAGTTCTCATAGTAAAGACTAAACAAAGAGTAATTTCCTCTACCTCAATAAATAAACATGTGCATACCTTGGAAGGGATAATAAATTTTCAGCCTTCAGGGCATAAGCAGTCTCTAACTAATAGGGTTTTGGAAGAAATACTCAGGAAGATATACTGTATCTAAAGCAGACTTAATGGTTACTGACTTAACGTATTACAAGCTACTCAGCCATTAGGAAATCTGACTTCGTAGTGGTACCTAGTGATGTCTGCAGCACTCTCCCTGAGCTGCCTGATCACTGATTGCCTCACATAGAATTTCTTTACCTCCCTGGTAAAGTGAAAATGTCATTAACTTCCTTAACTTCCTACCTAGGGCCCTTTCTTCTGCATGGAGAAGCTGGATGAATTAGCTCCAGCACACTGTGGAGAGACAGAAATCATGTTATTAATTAGCGGATTAGCATTTCAGTGTCTGTAAAAATGAGATTCTCTGACTGCAATATAAGTTGAAAGGAAGAGAAGACTGTCTGATACAGCTCTTATTAGACATGGAGAGGAGACTGCTTCCGCTACCACATGGATAGAGGCTCAAATCATAAACATAATAGGCACTTAGCAACAGATTTAAGATTAGTGAAAAATTCATGTAAGTAAATATTGGGGGGAGGAGAAAGGGGGAGGGAAGGGGAGAAGGGGAAAGACAGAAGAACCTAATTCACATTGCGAAAGATTCTCTACAAATTTTAGTTCACAACAAACCAACGCTAATCTCAGACTCCCTGCGAGTACTTCAGTTACACAGGGAGCTACAGCTCACACACCTTCCTCCAAGGGAATTATGCCAGGACAGGGGCAGAGCAGTTGACATCATCTACCTGGACTTGTGCAAAGCATTCGACATAGCCCCACATGACATCCTTGTCTCTAAATTGGAGAGACATCAATTTGATAAGTGGACCACGCGGTGGATAAAGAACTGGCTGGATGGCCGCAGACAAAGAGTTGTGGTCAATGGCTCAATGTCCAGATGGAGACCAGCAATGAGTGGCGTCCCTGAGGGATCAGTGTTGGAACCGGTCTTGTTCAACAACTTTGTTGGTGACATGGACAGTGGGATTGAGTGCTCTTTCAGCAAGTTTGCCAATGACACCAAGCTGTGTGGTTCGGTTGATACGCTGGAGGGAAGGAATGCCATCCAGAGGGACCTTGACAAGCTTGTGAGGTGGGCTGATGCCAAACTTATGAAGTTTAAACATGCCAAGTGCAAGGTCCTCCACCTGGGTCACAGCAATCCCAGACACAGCTATACGCTGGGCAGAGAAGAGATTTGGAGTAGACTTGTGGAGAAGAAAGGAATTGGGGGTGCTGATTGATGAGAAGTTCAACATGAGCCAGCAGTGTGCACTAGCAACCCAGAAAGCAACCTGGGCTGCATCAGAAGGAGCATGATCAGCAGGTCGAAGGAGGTGTTCCTGTCCCTCTGCTCTCGTGAGACTTCATTTGGTGTATTGTTTACAGTTCTGGTGTCCTCAACATAATAAAGACATTGAACTGTTGGAACAAGTCCAGAGGAGGGTCACGAGGATGATCAGGGGGCTGGAGCACCTCCTGTATGAAGACAGGATGAGAAAGTTGAGGCTGTTCTGCCTGAAGAAGAGAAGGCTGCTTGAAGACCTCACAGCAGCCTTCCAGTATCTGAAGGAGGCATACAAGGATGCTGGGGAGGGACTCTTCATTAGCGACTGCAGTGATAGGAGAAGGGGTAACGTTTTCAAACCTAAATGGGGGAAATTTAGATTAGATATAAAGAAGAAGTTCGTTACTGTGAGGGTAGTGAGGCACTAGAATATGTTGCCTAGGGAAATTGTGAATGCTCCAGCTGTGGCAGTGTTGAAGGCCAGGTTAGAGAGAGCCTTGAGTGGCATAGTTTAGTGTGAGATGTCCCTGCCCATGGAAGTGGGTTTGGAAGTTGATGATCTAAAGGTCCTTTTCAACCCTGCGTGCATATCTATTTTTGCAGATATTTGTGTGTGTATAGAGTACATATGCAGGGTCTAGAAAATTAATTGTCAGTGTACGTATGATCTGCAATTACCTTTCCAAATCCTCTTGTTTTCATCCTTCAAAATGCTGTGTTCTGGCTTCCTGACAGCAGCAGGAATGTGTGCTTGATGATGCTCAAAGAGAGAAAAATCCTAGGATGTGATTCATACCCAAAAGGTACCAGGTTGGCTGGTTAAAGTGCAATAAGGCTTCAAATGCATTTGGAAAAGAAAGAACTCAGAACAAACACAACTTCATTGCTTCCCATTTGAGTAGTCCAAAAAAGAAGTAGGCCTCTTCGCAGGTGTAACCAGGAAATGGGGAAGATATATGGTTCCTGGTAATCTTCTGGCACTCTGTGCTGCATGCACTGTTTCTGTTACTGGCAGAAAATACCTGTTTATAGCCATTGTCCCACTCCAACAATGCAATTATGAAAAACTGTTAATTTTTTTTTGTAGAATTTTTTTGCCATAGGAAAATATTATTTTGTTCTATATGTCTGCTCAGGTTGTTTATAATTAATGATAATTATACAATTTCTGATTTTTTATAAATTAATTTCACTCTTGTCCCCCCATTAGGATGTGTGCATATCTCCCAGGACCTAAAACCAGTTTTACAGAAAGTGGTTAGTCCCACCTTCAAACTCAAAGTAATTAGGCATCACACTCTATACTGAACTAAATGGAATAAAGCCCTGTGATTTTAAAGTGTTTATGCCTCTCACACAGTGGATACAGTCTTAAAGCACTAGTATAGTCTGGTTTCACGCAGTTACCACCTGATGTTTTCAGACAATGATTTATACAATCAATTTTAGGACAGCAAATGCAGTACCTGTGTGATTAATTATTTAATCAACACTTGAATAAGTATATACATCTTAATAAACTTTAGGAATGCAGTAATTAATGGGAAAGGCAAGTTTTTCACCCTACTGGTATTGAATCAGTGAATGAATCTTAGCATTATCACTGGATGAATCGCTGGAGGCTGAGTGTAGATCTGTGTCTGAATATGAAATATCCCTGTAGTTTTGGTTCGAGACTGGAACCAGTACAAATTTAGAGTCATTATAGACAAGTCACTTCATTTATCTAATTTTTCTTTTGACATAATACTCATCACTTCATGCAATGAGTTTCTGGTTTTAAAATTTTGTATAGGAATAATGTGTTATTATTCTTTTAACATTATTGTTTATCAGTGGTATACTTTGAGTGCGCAATAATTGCTTTAGAGGGGCACAAAGACAATACAAAAGAGAATTATTTGGAAATTGTTTCTTTTGTATGCACTATTATAATTGCATGTAATTAGGACCAAAACCACTGAAAATGTCTGAGTGGACTGTTTTTTACTTCTGATGTTCAGATTTGTAATTACCAAAATAGAAGTAGTTTTTGGTTTTAATTTCTTCTCTCTAATTCTATTCTACTGCTCTTTTTTCCTAGTAAATAAATATAAGTATTTTTAAAATAATTAGACTGTCATGGAAATTATATTTGGAAACTGAATTTTAAAGAATCCATTCCTGAAAGACAATCATACACTGAAAAAAATATGTACATTTAACATTTTCATGTTGCATTTCTCCACTGTGGACCATCATAGCTTGATTTGTAGATGTATGTTAAACTACTCCTTTACTATTTCACAATTTCTTTTCTAAAAGAGTGATATGAATATTCCTACTATTTTGCCATTCTTTTCTACATTCCTTTTCTCAAAAGAACCTCCACGATCTCCTACTTATTTGCTCATATATTCCTTTCAGTTATTGAAGGAATAAACCATTTTCTTTAAGCTTTATCTGGCTTTAGTGATTATTAATTTACCCAAGTCATCTTCAGTGATAGTCTTGCAGTTGTACCATTCAGCAGTTGGAAAATATGGTTCCTTTTATTTATGCCATTTCACCTCAGATTTCCCTCACAAATACTAGAAGTGCAAAACTAATTTAATTTTCCCACTATGTCCTGTTCACTTTGTATTAAGTTTCCCCCTAATCCCTTAGTGGGCTAATGATTTCAGTTTTCAGCCCTTTATCTCTTTCCCTTTATATATTTAAAGAATCTTGCATAGTTTTATAGTCACTCCCAAGGTAATAATTCTCTTTTTATTATGTTTTAACATTGCAACATTTTTGAGACACTGACATCCATCCTCCTCAATTTCGTGTTTCAGTTTTCAGGGACATTCATTTATGCAGCCCAGACAGATACATTTTCTTCTATTATTACTTTCACTCTGGTGCCTCCTCCCTCTGGGAAAGCCTCTTTTAAAAATTGGTTCAGGGCAATTACAGCGCAATTAAAGGGGAGACAACTTCAATGAAAATTTCATTTTCCAAAAATATTGCCTTCCTTCCTTCCAAATCTATGGCAGAGCTTTTTAACCTCTTTTCTTAGTCTGGGGAAGACAGGTCAAAACACTGAATTACAGGATTTCTGGGGCATGAAGTCCCAGAAAGAACTGTATGTTAGTCAGGTACATGCTGTCTTTTTCTGCCCGATGCCACTCCTGGGATCACCACATTCCACAAATGTCTTCATGTATTATCTTCCATCTGCTACACTTCTTGTCTGACTTCCAGGCAGTACACTTTGGGTTTCTTAATGACCACAGATGTAATGTGCTCAGCATGCTACTTCTGCTTGCAATACCAAATTGGGCTCAATAAAATACAAAAAATTCTGTAACTATATGATGTAAGTTTGCTGTCTTAGATCAGTAAAATCAGGAATTTCTTATGAAGTAACTTTCTAGGGAGACAAAACTAATGTGCTTAAAGCCTATATGTGTCTCTGAATATATTTGCACAAATATCATCTTGCAACCATATAATTAAAGTAATTAAAGATCTAATGAATAGACACATTGTAAGTTGTACGCTCTCCCCTTACAATTTTCCATCTGGCCAGTTTGTAGGGCCAATGGCCAGTGACATTTAATAATTAATTACAAGAAATTGAATAGTAACACTCCATCACTGACTGCTGCCATCCTGAGCATAATCTCTGTAGTGACAGCAATACAAGCTACTGTCCACCCCTGGATGGCCACTCTAAATGTTATTAAAAAGGGCACTGGGAAAACAGTCAAGGAAAAGAGTAAGGGTAGATTACAGGAAGGAGAACTGTGAGCTCTCGCATCCACTGCAGAAAGTGGTGCTATCACCACTTACATCAATTCCTACAGAGTCTTCAAGGGTGCTATGGAATGGCTATGTCAATGGGAGTCTGGCAATTGAGAAGTAGATCATAAAAAAGCGTGGAGACCAGAGGTTTGCAGTGTCGCCTGGAAACAAGAAGATTCTAACCTTTAAAGGTGGGATGGGTAAAGGGCCACACAAGGGACAAACCCACTGCTTCAAAGTGGAACTAGCATGTGGATCAGTTAGACCACCTCAGGGTAATTACCTGTGAAAATGAAGACTGTGATTGCTTAGGCAAATGGCTGTGTATTAAGCATTATTAGGCAAGGCAGACCCCTATTGTGAATATTAATCATGAGGTTGGCCAGTGTTTTTAATGTTGGCAGGCAAGTGTTGTGTTCACATTCCAAAATTTATATTATAAATTGTATCAACTGTGCAACAGTAAGATCTGTCAGCTGTGATAGCAATAGAATTGAGAGAATTGTGATAGCAGTAGAAGAATTGAGAATTACAACCCACAGTGAGCATTAAGACTTACCAAGATTGCACTCCCTTTTTACTTTTGAGACAAGAGGTGACTGCACCACCACTCCAAAGAAACTCCAAGGCAAATTATGACTGCGATCACTAGGTAGATTGTGTGGCAAGTGCAGCTGTCCTAACAAACCCCTAACAAAGACTTTAAGAAGACCAGATAAAAGTCCATGAAAACTCCCTACTACAGCTCTTGCTCACGTACACAGTAGCGTTCAACAGGTACAAAGGTGAGGTAATTGAGGTCCTCAATCAGTGGGGGGCTACATGACCATAGTAGACCACTGATATGATACAACTAGGGTATAAAAAGAGCTCTGGCAGTGAGACATTTTGAGTTTGTCCTACTCATAGCAGTGGGCCTGCATCTGGGGACACTTTCCTTGAGCTCCCTGGCATCCTGGGATACAGTCCAAGGAAAGTCTTTCAGGTTGAGAGCCCCCCTATTATTAGGTGAGTGATTGTGCATTTTGGATCATTGGCCATAAACTGTAAGAATTATTTAAGTCAGCAGTGTCATGACAAATCCATATGACATTCTGAATTTGGAGTTGATGTTGATGCTGCTTTAATTGAGTTTGAACAATAAATCTCATTTAGTGTTAATTTATTGGTTCTGCGACAGCACAACTGACATTATCTGCAGATATTTTCAATAGTATTGTATGCTTTAGCCCATCCAAATTAGAGCAGAATTCTGTTAAACAAGACGAATAAATACTCCTTAAAATACAGATTTGATTTCCCCAGCTCATTCAGTGGAGAGCCCCAAGATTTTCAAATATTCATCACTCTTCAAGACAGGTAATTTGTATAATAAACAAAAAGAACCCTACAAGACTCCTATTCTTAGTACCTGTATGATGCACTCATGATTCAGGGCTTAGGCTACACACCCAGCATGTGCAAAAAAAAGAGCACATCATGTATGATGCACACATGATTCAGGCTTGGAATACATAATCAGCACCCCAGAGAAAAGAGGTGAAATGAAACTATTATCACATATATCTCCTTTCATGTTTGTGCATGATTCTAGGGGTTCAGGTTTTGCAGGAACCTAATCAGCATGTTAGCTATTTATTTACATTTATTGTAACATATTCAGCATTTCAACAGATGTTTTTTTAAATCATTTAATAAATCTAAAGGTCTTTTTCTGAGTTACTCAGTTTCACTCAGTCAATTAGCACAGGCAAGACATTCTGATTAAAAGGGTCATGGGTGAAAAATACTGTCTGAGCACTTTTTACGGAGGGAAAGGAAAGAGATAAACAAACCTAGCTGCTAATGCTTCTACAAACACTATCATTGTGTTTGGAACTGGCTTACAAAAAGACTTTAAGACTGTTTCAGGAAAGACTTGAGTTAGGGTTTTAATCTGCACCCTAAGTACTAGGTTTCAATTGTATAAAACAAAGGCAAAGCGAAGGACTGGGGGATGTCCTTGTCTTTGAGCAGAAATTTGCTGCTAAACAGGTGCACACATACTATATAGCGCATTGTCAAAACTGGACTAAGTCATAAATATATATATAATTTGGGATAAGTGAGAGATGTAATCTGTTTTCAATATTAGGTTCAGTGACCAGAAGAAGTTCTGGGCTTATTTCTGGGAGGACAGCAAGTTGATGAGGCTAATACATTTTCTGAGTTATTGTCAATATTCATCTAGGGAAGTAACTAAGTCAGTGTCATAGTTATATAATCCAGTATTCTTTAATTTTGTTTAGAACTGTTTTCACGCAAATAAAAGCATAACTTCTATGAATTTATATTTATTGCTGCTGGATAATTCTGTGAATGCTTGCAATTGGTGAACAAGAAAAATTAATTCTGATTCCTTGGAGCAAGTAGAAGAACACAGTTCAGCTAGAATTCACAAGTGAAGTCTTAATAACACTAACAGCCCTAATGAACATAGCCTCCCTGGGACCCATTTCCCGAGATAAGATATACATTACTATTTGAAGATTTCTAATGGCTGATTTTTTAAGGGATTCAGTGATCATGTGATCTTTAAGAAACATCATAGTGAGTGTTTAGAAATCTGGATTTTTGCAGAATTGTCGAAACTGGTACAGATAAAAAATTAATACCTTTACTTTGGGAAACATTATCTACCTTAGAACTCTGAGGAGGACTGTAACATGCAATAGCGGTTTTGTGGGTTTCAAAGCCATCTTCATTTATGTGAGAAGTTTGAAAACCAGCTTATTTTCTGGAGGAAAAAGAAAAAAAAAAAGATCCTTTGGTGAAATAAGGTTATGAATCAGCTTGTTTGATAGCATAATCCACAATTCTATCTGTTTAAATTACTCAACTGGCAAAAAGCAGCCTTTTGGTACCATTCTAGATGAACAAGCTATCTGTAAGTCTATGTTTACAGAATATTCTGGTGGATGAAACTGGAAGTTTGCCCCAGGTCAATATATAATTTGGAAACACCAGAAGGTTGTACATTTTAATTAACTTTCTGTTCTTTCTCTGATGCCTTCCCCTCTGGTTCTTTTCTATTCATGATTAAAAGACAAAATTCTGCCCCAGTTCCATGCTCAGGAACGCTTCCTGATTTGTTTTCATTAACTTTTACTATGCAAACAAGTTTAATTATTTATTTGCTTATTTTCACAGGAAATCCTAGAGAGTCCTAGCCTTTTTTGTAGGGATGCCATGCCAGCAAGAGCTGGAAAATCCAATCATCAATCATTAACCGAATAGAAGTAATGCATTCTCTCTTTTTTTTTTTTTTTTATTTTTTTTTTTTTTTTTACTGGTAAAGGAAGAATAGTTCATTTTATGTTAAAATTTGAGGGCCAGAGACATACTGAATCAGTTGGTACCTCTTTGTATAAGCTTTGCAATTTGCTATTTGGGGAGTTGGAATCTATCTCTTTAAAGACTGTGAGAGAAGAATGTTTTTATATTATATGGATGTAGTTGTCTGTGTTAAGGTTCATGCATCGCAAATGTGATTGTGTTGTATAGGCCAAGCAATCTCAATCCCAGTGATTAATGTGGTAGCCTGTCTTACCTAATGACCCATGCAGGCAAATTGCCTCTAAGCAGAAAGACACTCACTGTCTCTGTGAACGATTTCATGCCCACCTCGGCAAGCACTTGTGGGACAGGAAAAATATGTAGGGACATTCCAGGTGACAAGGTCTTTGGGAAGCTGCCAGCCAGCACAGATGTATGGTTTGCCAGCAGAATACTGCTTGAGATTAGTCTTGAGACACTCCATATTACATGCTTAATTAAAAGCCAGTTGAATTCAGTGGGAATCACTTTAGTTCTCTATAGGACTTGGCTTCTAGGCCTTGAGCTTAAATTTGATTTCAGATAGCCAGGTGGCTTAATACAGTCACATCCACATGCCTACCATCACAGGTTACTCTTCCCATGTCCCAGTTCGGTTTTGCTGTGCCTGAACTTCCCTGTCTAGAGAGCCACTTCATGCACTCCAGACAAAATCCAATGTTTGATTCAAACTGTGGCTCTGTGGATAGTCATGGAGTCGGGCTTGAGCTGCAGGATCGTGGAAATATCAGGTGAAGATAATGGTGAACTTAGTTGGCCCCAGGTTTAAGCTGCACAAAGGTTGGTTTGTTGACATTTGGTAAATGTCTGCATTTGGTGCTGACCTGTTTGGGATTTTGTCATCTATTTGTGATTTTGCTTCTTAGCCACCTTGTTAAGACTGTTATTGACAGAAACCAATATGGTGCTTGTTGGTTTTGCAGTTTTATCTTTGCTGTGTTTTTCCTCACACAAGAGGTACAGATAATCCCAAACACTCATCCAAAATACATGAAGTACAGTACACCTTAGGATCTTCTTCCTACCTATATTCACACTTCTGGTTCTGACCCAAGCCAGGACATTGAATATCATTATAAACAAAGGAGGCTCATTGACCCTCTCCAAGAGAGATCCTAGTCCAAATTTCAAATAATTATTCAGGCAGTCCTCTTGAATTACTTTGTCCTAATCATATAATCAACTGTAATTACAACCTGCAGTGAGCTTTTTAGTCAGAAGCTGTATTTATGTGATGAGGCATAACTGAAAATTCCTTTCACAATTCAAAATGCAGACAATATATATACACTCCTCAAGACTTCACCAGAATTGCATATGAATTAGATCTGGGTCAGACAATGAGAGTGAAGACAAAGCCAGTTGCACCTAACAGCCCTTAACTCAAAACTTGATATTTGGTATTAAGTTGGAAACTAGTTGCAATACATAGGAATAATACATTTAGTGATTCTGGATTAGGACACACCCAGGAGGAAATAGGGTTGGTTATTTGGAAGTAAATATAATAAAATAAAGAAAATTAAAGACAGAGTTAGGCTACAAAACTGATGGACATCTGTCCTGAAATCAGTGGTTTATTTAAAATTATTTCCAAAATGGAGAGCAAGAAGAGAGATTAAACTCTTTGCCGTCTGCATTATTGACTTTTGTGCATGTGCTGTGAACCTTTATGAAAGCAACATCTGTTCCCATTTGTATGTTAATTTTTTTTTGGCATTTAAAATTTGGCTTTTAAAAATCATTCCCTTTTCCTTTAGAGTGAGAAGCTAGAGACATAAAGCAGGTGCTGTATAGAACTATGAGAGCATGTAAGTTAAATTAGAAATAAAATTATCTGAAAGGAATACCTTCAGTCATCAGAGAAAGTGTCAGATGCCAAACTAGGGCATGCTAATAAAATTTGAAGCCATACTGCCAGGTTAAATCTCTTGTGGTTTGATTTGGTTTTTTTTTTTTAATTTTATATTTTATTTTTGAGATTAGACTGTATTTTCCATTATCCTTGTCACATTCTATATTTTCTCCCAAGGGAACCATTTCCTAGGCAGAGAAATCTGATTCCTCCATCCATACCACTGATAACCCCGGCATCTGAGAAACAGAGCTGGAGTCTTTAAATAGATAATATATTAGATTTTCTCTCTTAATTTTTTTAGCTAGTTAAAAGGAAATCTCTGCAGTGCCTTCACAGGACTTTTTTCCATGAGTTGATAAAGATCATAAGATCACAGAAAAAATATAAGTAAGTTCAAAGGGACCTCCAGGGGCCATTGGCCTTGTCCAGTTGCATTTTTGGTTATTTCCAAAGGCAGAAATTCCACGGAGTCTCTAGGCAACTGGGGTTTGACCATTCACTTGGTGACACTTTTTTATGGTATGTAATCTGACTTTCTCATGTTCCAGCTTGTGCCCATTGCCTTTTTTTCTGTTGTCTTGCATCTTTGTAAAGAGTCTGCTTCCACCTTCCCTACACCTTCCCTACACCTTCCCATTAGATAGCTGTGGATGACAATGAGGTCTCCCCTTCTCCAGACTGAACAAATCCAGCTCTCAGCCTGTCCTTGCACATCATGGTTTCCAGCCCACTAAAAAAACACTGCACTGCACTGCACTTGATTTGATCTGACCAAGTCTTCCCAGAACTGGACATGACACTCCATATGTAATCATGGAGCTTCATTTGTCTCCTTTTCTATGTCAGGTTGTCTGTGGCAGGCGCTCAGGTCTGAGCTGCAATACATGCCATCTTGACTGGATCACATTTCTACTTGTTAGTAGAAATATTATGCACGCTTGTCTGAGAGCTCAGAAAACTTATTCCTCCTGATATAAAAGGAAAATATAGCAACTAGTAAAAGCAATACCAATTTTGTAAGTTTCTCCTTGCTGCCGAACTTTGAGTGTTTGCTTTCATATCAGTATTTCACCATTTATAAATTGGAGTGGATAGGGAGAACATATACCTAGCATTCTTTGTGTAATTAAATGGCAGTAAGGCTATTTGGACAGTTTCACAGCTGTTTGAATAAAGTTGGCTATTCCCTGTTTAAAAGCTTAAGATTCACAGAAAGTGAGCATATCACAGCTCCTCCCATCCCCCAGTGTTCATAAATCTTGTATGGTTTGCATACTAATGCACATGAAACCATCCTGGTTTTGTGTGCTTGTCATCATCCAAAGCTAAAGTACACCGTTGTACCTGACAGTTTTAGAATGCACAGTTGTATAAAATCTACTCAAAGCAGCTTCCATTTCTGCAGTGGAGTGTTTTGGTAGAGGGCCATGATAATTAATTGTCCTGGGTTCAGCAATAGCAGTCATTTTTCACAGTTTTAGTAGCTGATGCAGTGCTGTGTTTTTAACTTTCAGGCTGAGAACAACACTGATAACGCCGATGTTTTTAGTTGTCGCTAAGTAATGTTACTCTGACCAAGGACTTTCTGAGTCTCATGCTGTCGTGGTTTAGGCCGTAAATCAGCCACACAGTTTGCTACATGGAGAATCAAAAGAATGCAACTCCCACAGGTTG
>JAOEHY010002877.1:0-11176 GCA_025447955.1 Psilopsiagon aurifrons | reverse complement strand
ATCCCTCCAGGAGCAGAGGGAAGAAAAAGGGGGAAGTGAGTGAACAAACTGCGTGGATGATTTATGGCTTAAACCACAACACTCTTCAATGCTCTATTAAAAACCAAAGCTTCACAAGTTTTGTTTTTGATATTTTAAAATGTTCCCAAGTATGTATATATAGGAAATGAAATCACTTGTTACAAGAAACAAACACAGTGAAAGTTTGCACACAGAAAAATCTACGTTAAGTGACATGTTGCTGAACTATTTCAAAACACTTGAGCACAGCCACAATGTGCTCAAGTTTTCTTACAATATGATATTCTGAATGCCTGTAATTTAATCTTATTGGCAGATGCTGTAGGGGATATAAGATACACTTATGCGATAATACAAATGCTTTAGCATCAATAATCATCTAGACAACAGTTGGGTAATAATAATCATCATCCACGAAGAACAAAACATAATACTACTATAATAATAATATGATACTATATAATAATAACACAAATATAACAACATAATACTAATATAGTAATACTGCTTAATACTACTAAAAAATGCGTAATCAATTCAGTAATTCAGTAGTACCTACTTGCCAGAACTGTTTTAACTCTCCATATGTAAAAAATCATAAAAGGCTGTCACTCAGAAATGAGGAAAGTTGATGGGCTAATTAGTTTGACTTACAAAGGAAAATACAAGTAAGTATATAGTTACTTGACCGTGCTCTGCTAATCTTTAAAAAAGAAAATGATGGAAGAAATTTTGCTGATGTGAAAAAAAGGAGGGATTATGCACTACAACTTACAGGACACTCTCCTTCCTTACTGAACGAAGCACTGTCCCACCATTTCACATGCAACAAACTTCCAGCATTTTCCTAAATATTCAGTAGCTTAATACACAGCTGAGATATTTAGTGTCACTGCATTATGATTTATTTTAACCGGACAGGAAAATCATTTTGCACCTTTCCCCTAAGGGCTCATCTCTCAAATGCCTTTAAAGCTATACTTACCATCGATTATCATGAAAATAAAAAACAGAGGGAATTCACACTCAATGCCATCAAAAAGCTGAAAAAAAGAAAAATGAATCAGCAACTTCATCTTTTTTTTTTTTTTTAAAAAAAAGAAATATGTTTGAGTATCCCATTGAATAATTTCAAAGCAACAAAATACAAACATGAATGAAGAAACATCAGCTTTTCATTTAGGTTACGGCTTCTTAATTAATGGGCACTTTAACTGTCCTCTGGCTCATTCTGAAGCAGAATTTTCATATAGTCTACACATGTTTATATATTTTTATATAACCTATATTTTCTTTTCCAGAAACTACTGGGGAGGAAAAAAATGCAAATTCTCATTTAGTTAACCTTTACTGATAAATACTGTGGTCAAAAGCAGCATTGTCTTCTATACAGTCAGGCTGTAGTCAGCTGTGAAATGAAAAAAAATAATAAATATCTTCCTTATTTGTTACGTGAAATCAGCTGTACCCCAAATGTAGACGGAAGCACATTTGCTACAAAACAATCAACAATCAACTTGCTGACTTAGCAGTCTCTCAAAACTGCACGACAAATTACAAAATGCATCTCCTTTCACTTTAGGCAATTAGGCATCACTGTGCAATCCTAATTGCAAATACTGCTGGGTGTGTCTGGTTTGGTTTATTATTTCTTTTTTTTTGGAGGGGATGGGGAAGGGGATTTTGTTTTGGTGTGAGGTTTTTGTTGGGTTTGTTTGCTTTTTTTTAAGTACCAACTAAATATTTTAGAAAATCAGAATTTGTCCTTACAGAGGCCACATATTCTTTTACCTTAATTTCTGCTGGTTTATAATAACGTCGTGTTTTGTCCTCCAGTGCTGTTCCATACCCGTCCCTCAAAAATCTTTTAAACCCGTATTTTCCTTTCAATTTTCTAATAATTTTATCTAGTGTTTGACTGAACAAAACCTCATCATCCAAGGCAAATGCAGGATAACTAAGGCAGGGCAGAAGAGCTGCATCAGTATTCTGTAGGAGAAGGAGAAATAGCATATCACAAATTTAATTAGATCTCTGACAATTATTTGATGCACAAAAAACTGTTTAACATACTGGTGAAATATACATTTGGAACATTATCTTTATTAAAATCACAGTACAAATACATTAAAATAGAGTACAATACATTCTAAAGATATATAACGGTAAAAGACAAACCCAGTATTTGGATATATGATTTCAAAGAGATCTCATCTGACTCAGAATCTAACCTAATTTACAGTTGATAATCTGTAGTCATAAGGCAATACATTCCTGAACTCTATGGGTTTAGAAACACAAAGTATCCTCCAGGTCATTCCTGGAGGAAACACAAACATTTTGGTATCCCATGCTCAAGAATAATCACATTTTATAAAGGTGCAGTGCTGAGAAGTAACGATGATTAAACCATCATTTCCAAAAGGGTTTTTCAGGAATGTTCTCCAGGTGCTGTAAAAAACAAGCCTATCTGATTTACAATCAAGGTGATAAGGGAATGATTTCCAGAAATAGTATGAGCAGCATTTCTCAGGAACCATGTACAACTACCATGATTAAAATCACAGATTACTAACCAGCGCATTACAAGTAAGCTTACAGCAATACAAAAAAAAGTAATTTTAATTCACATGTCACATACTGTTCTGATACTCCCTTCTGCTGATGTATCTAAGATATTGAGCCATTTAAAATACCTATTTTTGCCAATATTATTGATGCAAACCCATAAAAGGAAAAATAAGGACACAAAGATTGCTTTTATAACATGAATAATTTATGAAACTATCTTCTCGAAATATTTCAAGTCTTCAGCAACTAATAAACAGCAAGAGTTCTAAAAGACCATTAGACTCTACAAAAGTAGTTGACAGTGCCTTTTATTTTCATTATCTAGTATCACAACTCTGATATAATCCTTTGACACGAGTAAACTATTAATGTTGAAGATTAATAGGCTGTTTCATGAATAAAAACGTCATTATACCTCAGAATAAACAAAAAAAATCACAACTCCTGGTGCTATCAGTAGCTAACAAGGCAGGAAAGGAAAAGTCAAAAGGTCGTGTGGGGAGTCAGACCGGCAGGTCAATGCCCCCTTAAGAGCAGGGTACAAGCCACAACACATCCTTATAATGTGATGAGGGTGATGGTTTTAATCTAAAAGAGAGGATATCAGAGCTGGATGTCAGGAAGAAATGAGGGTGTAACACTGGCACAGGCTGCCCAGAGGATGTGCTATCCCTGAAGACATTCAAGGCCAGGCTAAACGTGTCTCTAGGCTATCTGATCTAGTTGAAGGTGTCCCTGCCCATGGAGGCGGTTGGAACAGATGATCTTTGAAGGTGCCTCCCAACCCAAACTATCCTATGATTCTTTAACTCTATTATCACTCATTTCAAATTACTGATTTTCAAAGAACAAGTTTACCTTTGATACTAGTACTTAAATAAGATCTTTTTAGTCTATGTCACTTAGATGTACTCACTGGGGAAATACTTACTTGTAGCAGCCGCTTAAAATACAAAGAAATCCTCTATATTCAGCAATTTATGATAAGCCAACCTTAAAGGCATATTTTCTAGACAAAAGAATGAATTAATGCTAAATCAAAGTATTTATAAAAAGCAGGCAGTGAGTATATAGTGGAAACTAGACCAAAAGAAAAACCACCACCAAGACTGCAACCCCAACTTAAGTTACTGCAGCTTATTTTAAAATTGTTTAGAAAACTACCAACAGGCTACCACTTTATCTTAAAAATTCATAAAATAAAATAAGCCACTTTAACTGCACTTCAGAGAAAGACCTATATCAGAGTGACATTTAGGAAGCAAAAATTTAACATCTTCCCAGCAAATTCCTGTCCTTAGTAAGCAGAATATACTAGCCATCATAGAACTAAGGATTATGTTCATATCCATTTCTTTTTTCCACACTGTTGAGGTGAATTTCAAGTAATTACTTACATGAGACCTTGACTCGCGGGGCAGCAATGAACAGAGAGTCTGTCTGTTACGGTTATGGGCATCAAAATCGACAAATATAACAGACCAAGAGCAGCCCTGTAAACAGAACACCAAATTTATTTAAGGGGAAGGGAAGAAAGGTTAGCATCTCCTGTTGAAACTTCTCTGCTTTTATTTTCGTTATGTTGTAATAGTCTGACTACAAGTAATTTTAATCAGAAAATGTAACACAACATCAAACTGAAAACACTTTAAATGTGCAAACATATTTAATTAATCCCGAATTCAATGGATTTATCTACTGCTGATTATGAATTGTATGATTCATTCAAGCTATGAATTGTTCCATTAATTCTTGAAAAATAATTACTGTATAAGGACAAAAAAAAAAAGTAGTTGTTCCTGTCTGTAAATGCAGGAAATGTTCCAAATAATGATGATATTTCCTTACAAGCCCATTACAACACAAATAATTGGAGGCATTGTTTTGGAAAAATGCTTCCGTAACAAATAAAAATGTCCTGTTTTTCAGCTAGTGTAATATCTGTTACCAACATCTACTCCTTAGCAAGACCCGTTTCTTAGTCAGATTCTGTAGTTTTACAGCGCATTTCTCTGTTTTTTGACACTTCCTGAAACACTCAGAAAAACTCCTGAACCTGAAATACTGCTCAAACAGAATCAGCAGCATTTAAAAATATTATCAGTAGGCCATTCTTGGAAACTCAATGAAGTATGTTAATGAATGGATAACCTGCATATGCATTTTAACTGGTAATTAAATCACTGTCACTATGCCAGTGGAAGACACACTCAATACTAAACACATTCCATTACTGTCACAAATACCATACCACAAATTTTCATGAACTCTCCAAATTTCTCCTAAAAAGCAGTCAGTTTCTTTTATATACTATTCTCTTACGGAAGTCTGTTCCAGAACATACCCTCTCAAACAATTAAAAACTTTCATTTCCAACTAAGTCTCTATATAACTAGCTAACCACCCTCCTGTACTAGCACCTGTTCGTTTTTCCAAACAACAGATACTCAAATTATACATAACTGTCATACAAACACTCAGCTTTTGCTTTGTTAGGCTAAACAAAGCATGTTTTTCCACAGTCCTAATGAAAAAAAATCTCTGTCCTCTTAAACATTCTACCAAGATATACTGAATAGAACTGAGATAAGAATGTTCACAAATGATCACATTTGTTTTAATGATTTGTCATTCTAATTTCTTAACCCAGATTCTGATTATTCACAAATCTCTAAATTCATCTACAAACTCTGAATACAATCTGTCTACACATGTAATGCACAGTTTCAAAATCTGTCCTTCAGCAAAGGATTCTTTGGGGATTCAAAAGCAGACTGATTTGCAATTCATAAACCCACATGCATTGTAAAACGAACTATTTTTCTCTTATCCAAAGATTGTAAAGTTCCATAGTAAGGACATCTTAAAAAGGCTTGATTTTTTTTTTTTCCCCTCCATATAATTTTTCCACAAACTAATACAGGATATGCGGCTCATACACAAACAGTTGATCACACTATGACTAGGTCAAACCCAAAATGGTACTTGTCACTAGCAGTCCCATCTTACATGCACACACCATGTGCTTAATTCACTAGCTCATTACCTCACACTGCCAGTAAACTCAGGGTAGTTTCTTTCCTTATACTTATTTTTTTCTAAAAAGTATTTTAGCTAAAAAGGTATTCTTATATTGATTATACAAATTCTAAGCTATTTATACTCCCTGATATTCTGAAACAAGAAATTTGGGTTAACCATATCAAGCCCACAGAAAAGATAAAGTACTTTTAGTAGTGATGATTCTGAAGGAGTTAATTAAAAACGTAAATTGAAAGGTAATCAGTTCACAGTGCCTCCTAAAAGCAATAAATAGATATATAACTATCATTTCAGAGATAAATACAATACACTGAAAAATAAACATTGAAAAAAATTGGCATGGGATAGAAAGCAAAAAAATGACTAAGTAACATTCCTCTGTTATATTAAAAATTCTCTCTCAATGTGTAAATATATCTTCTACTGAGGGAACATTAGGATTACAGCTTGACAGTTTTTATGCGTATAACTCTTTTTATTAAATATTTATTAAATACTTCTGGTATGATGGAGATGAAAATGAACAGCATTTCAAAACCATGAATGAACTCCTGTTTACATTAAATCACGTAAAATTCAGATTAAACAAAAAGTCAGTAATTTTCAAGACATAATTATTCTTTATTGTATCTGTCACCTAGAAAGTATAGGAAAAGACACATTAAAAATATCTGAACATCAGTTAAGCAGTGCTGTGCTACCTAACAAAAAGTAGAATGATTTCTTACAGAAATATACATTTTTACATTTTATAGAATTTGGGAAAAGAAGGACTGAACAGTTTAATGTGAATATCAACAACAAGTGACCTTTATTTTGTCTTCTCTGGGGTGTATTCATGAATGCACAGGGAAATTGCCCTATCATGATATAGTCAAAGATAATACAATGCACGTGTAATACTACAATACTTCCTACAATAATTCCTATTCGTATTGATTAGTCTCTTGAGCATCAACAATGCGAGTGAAAAAATCTGCACAGAAAGGCTGAGCAGACTGTCATCCCCAGGAATGATTTATGAAGGTTGCACTAGTGTAGTTGCAGGTGCAAAAAAATTTCTCTTGAATGGCTCAACAGGATTTCTCAAGCCTATTGTAACATAGCACAAAGTCAAACTGCTGCAGACTTAAGGTCAAAATGGTTTCTGTTTATGTTAAATACCCTGGAAATAAACGCTCTGTCCCAGATTCAGCTGTAACAGTTATTTTTCTCCTTTTTAGTAGCTAATGCTGTGATGTCGTTTTGCCTTAAGTCTGAGAACAGTGCTGATAACACACCAATGTTTCTAGTTGTTGCTTAAATGACAACACTCTCAAAGTACTTAAACTGGTTTTGCTTCACCAATTTATTCATCCATTTTAGAATTAAGTAAAAAATAACTGGAAACCCCTCCCGCTACAAACCCCTCCCCCCAAAAGAAAAAAACCCCAACAAAATCCCCAACAAACAAAAACCCAGCAGCTACATGGTGCTCAAGACTACAAAGAAGGAAAAGATCTTGGATGTTTTCTTCTGAAATACAATGTGTGCATAATGTGATTATTATTTAGGATCCTTACTAGCTCCTAGCTCTTAATGCATAACTTCAGCTTTTAAAATTTGTATAAAGTAAATCAAAACAAGACCAAATGGCTAAGTCTTTCTGAAATAGTGCATTTGTGTATGCACAAAGAGCACTTTCATACTTCTCCACTCAAGCAAATAGCCATCAAAATTTCCTGAGCAGATTCTAAACACAACAACTGTACTGTACCACAGTACTAGTACAAACACACAGATACAAAAAAAACTCCACAAACAAAACCAAACCTCCACAAACCTCTCCACAAATATTGAATGTCTAAGTCTACAGAATCAGAAATCCTTGTTTAGGAGGGATCTCCTGTTTTATGTCATAAGACAAAGAAGGTTCTAATAACAGTAAATGCTACAGCTTTCCATCAGTAGTTAAATTTGTTTAATAGACTGTACTTCCAGATCAGCTGGTCATTATTTAAATCAAATTGTAACTTACAATTTTTATCACAGACATCTGAATAGGTCTAAAATGTTTTAGTTTAACAGTTGGTTTTAGGTAAATAAACCATAAGGAAGAACTTTTTGTTCAACTACTGTTGAACTTATAATTATATTGTTGTTTTGATCCACACCTTCTTTTACCAATAGAAAAATTGCAACGCAGATAACTAGGAATGTTTTAATGAATCAAGCAGTACAGAAAGGAACTTGGAACATAATATGGACTGTCTCCAAGTCTCACTTTTATAGCTGACCTATCTTATACTCATTAGCTCACGCAAAGAGCACCTGAGAATTCCCCTTACCATTTACAACTTCTCTCCTTTATACTATTTACATTGTGACAAACCAGTGCATTTATACAAGTATATTTGCAACAGAAAATTTTACAATCTGTTTCTCAGCTCCATCTGACTTACAAGATAAAAGGAGAGCACAGATATTAAAAAATATATATATTGCAGCCTGAACCCAGCAAGAATATACCGAAACCTAATTCAAAAATTAAACAAATATTACTTCAAGGGTTGAAACTACATGACCTTTGAGGTGTTTTTCAATCCAAACCATTCTGTGATTCTGTGAAGTTCACAATATAAAATAATGAAAGTTCAAAAGGACTGCACATCACCTAACTTAAGAAAGAAAAAACAAATAGGCTACTAATGTAATTGCATACTATTTTTTAAACTATGTTTCGAATGTTATTAAGCCTTAAGGAGAAATAAAGCCTGTTTCATCAAGTAATGTTTACTTTGTGATGATACAGACATTTGAGCATGTGATCAAGGTTCACCAGTTACAAATAAAATAGGACAAAAGATTCCAAGGAAACAGTGCCATATAGAAAGCGTTACTTAGCGTGCTAAGCTCACCTCATTGTGACTAACCTATCTTCCTTTCTCACAGCATACAGACAAAACTCACCAGCAAGTTTTCTAACTATTTCTTCACAGAGTCACAATCAAATTTTCTTCTTTAGCTGCACTCCTACCCTTCATTTCCATAGCACCAATAGCTTGACAATGACTTTCCTATCCGCATATTTTCTGGACCATTAATTTGGAAGCATATTCTTTTATTTTAGCTATAGGCTACTGTAGATAAAAGACCTAAAAAAAAGATCTATGTAGCAGAGGAATACAAGTCATAGATAAAAATCTAAGAAAATGCTTGCTTTCTTAATTGATCCAAGCCATCTGATGGGAAAATGGAAGATTTCATCACTATGCAACACAATGAAATTAAAAATCAGTAAAAGAGTGGAATTACATACAAGTAGCTTCTTTAATGTAGGGACTGAAAGACACATGAAGGAAGAAGACAGAAGTAAGGCAATGGCTGTAGCTAGAGGTATACTGTATTACAACCAACCAATTCCTTTTGAGAATAAGCTGCGATAATTTTAGGTATTATTTTAATAAACGCAATTCTTGATCCTTAAGGCCACCAATGAATTCTGTACCTGAAACAGGAGCAATCAGTTTCCAAACTGACTTTTTTAATGAGAGAAAACAAACATTTTTATTACCTGCTTTCCAAAGAGATTGAAACCGTTAATTGCTTCTAAAGCTGCTTTTGCCAGCCCCACAGAGCTGAGAAAACAAAAAGACAACAAAACAACAGAGGTATCACAATTCAAGCACACACAAAAAAAATCCAACACATTTGACAACTTCCAGAGCTATGATCTTTTCTTGAAATTCATAATTACCCTTTATGTTAATGACGTGATGATGCAGCAAACTTGGGACGGTCTGGTGGTGGGTTGTTTTAGGGTTTTCTTGCTTGTATTCTGGTTGGGGGGTGAGGTCTGTTCATTTGCTTTAAACAGTTTTCAGCATTTGTTTTCAAATGTCAGAGACTGCCTGGAAAAAACACTTCAGCTCACCACCACCTTGATACTAGTCATCTGGCACTATATATTTCAAGACCTTGCTAATAGTGTACTGACAGAAAATTAATTTGAGCACAATTTTTCAACCTAACTCTCTAGTGTTTAAAGGACTGATTTCTGACTAGTTTTCAATATAACACAAAAACTCATCAGTCTGAATTCAGAAAAGGAGGATTTTCTGATGTCAACCATATAGCGAAACATCTTCCGTTTGACTTACTTTATGACTAGTATCCAGCGCAAAGAAAAAAAGACCCTTCAAGTTAACAAGTTCATGCTTAAAGACATTAAGTACTAAAACACTAATAATTAAAAAAAAAGACACTAAAAATTATTACTGATTATGAAAATTACATAGTACATATCAAAATACACACAAGACCTTTAGGAGGCCTTTTTATTAGAAAAGGCTGTATCTTTCTTCCCTTGTATTAAAAAAAAACTAGTCCTTCTCAATGCACACATACACTTTGGTTTGATTTTGGTTTGGGGGTCTTGTTTGTTTTTAAAGAAAAGCTCAAGATAAGCTAACAAATACCTACATGTATTTGTCAGGTTTATAAGAAATATGAAGTATGACAGATAGCAAAATTCTGAAATATCATTTTAAAGTATACCTAATTATAGTTAGGCCAACTTCTCCTGTGGCCATTCAACTGCAATAAGGAGCAAAAAACCATTAACATACTAACCTAAGAGACTCAAGTTCTGCACATTGATTCAAAAATCCTGGATGTTATAGTCACAGGGCATCAAAAAGTGAAATACTAAATGAACTAGTACCCACAGAGTTTAAAACCTTAATGCATAATGCTACCAGATTTCTGACAGTTCTTACATCGAACACAAGCACTCCAAGTAGGGAAAAGATTTTCACTGCTTACTAACTGGTGACATAACAGCGTAGGAAGTAGAAATACCATAAAAGTCTAACAAATTAAACAAATATCTTTTACCTTTTCTTAGGTGATCTGGTAAAAGATATTCAGAGCATAAAATAAAAAAATCCAAACAAACTAACATACGGCTGGCTTTCTGGGCTGCAAGCTCACACTTCCCGCTCATGTTCATTTTCTCATTGACCAACATCCCCAAGTTCTTCTCCACAGGGCTGCTCTGAATCTCTTCTCTGCCCAACCTGGAGCTATGCCTGGGATTGCTCCGATCCAGGTGTAGGACCTTGCACTTGCCATGGTTAAACTTCATCAGGGTGGCATCAGCCCACCTCACAAGCTTGTCAAGGTCCCTCTGGATGGCATTCCATCCCTCCAGCGTAACAACCGAACAACAAAGCTTGGTGTCATTGGCAAACTTGCTGAGGGCTGTCGTGGTTTAAGCTGTAAATCAGCCATGCAGTTTGTTAACCCACCTCCCCCTCCTAAAAGAGCTGCGGCGGTTTAAGCTGTAAAACAAGCAGTTTTGTTCACTCACTTCCCCCTCCTTTTTCCCCCCCCCACTCCTAAAAGGGGGGGAGGGGGAAATGGGGAGAAAAATCAAAAGAATGTAACTCCCACGGGTTGAGATAAGATCAGTCCAATAACTAAGATATAACACAAATCACTATTGCTACTATCAATAACAATAATGACCAGGGAAAATACAAGGGAAGAGGATACAAATGCT
>JAOEHY010002872.1:0-17931 GCA_025447955.1 Psilopsiagon aurifrons | reverse complement strand
TGGAGAAGAGAAGGCTGCGTGGAGACCTCAGAGCAGCCTTCCAGTATCTGAAGGGGGCCTACAGGGATGCTGGGGAGAGACTCTTCATTAGGGACTGTAGTGACAGGACAAGGAGTAACGGGTTCAAACTTAAGCAGGGGAAGTTTAGATTGGCTATGAGGAAGAAATTCTTTAGTGGCGAGGCACTGGAATGGGTTGCCCAGGGAGGTTGTGAATGCTCCATCCCTGGCGATGTTCAAGGCCAGGTTGGACATAGCCTTGGGTGATACGGTTTAGTGTGCGGTGTCCCTGCCCATGGTAGGGGTGTTGCAACTAGATGATCTTAAGGTCTTTTCCAAACCTAACTATTCTATGATTCTATGATTCTATAATAAAGCTAGAATGCACAACAGTAGTATGTATTCAAATTTAGCAAGGCCATTTGAACACAACTTTGCAGAATCTTTTCTGAAGACATGTGGCCAAGACCTCAGTTTAGTATCTTATCTGAAAATATGAATATGGTAATTTGAATGCTAAAATGAAACCTGTATGATAGAAAGTGCTGTGTTTCTCATCATGCAACTGAATGTGCAATGAATAAATGTATGAATTCCTTTTATGATAAGCACTTAAGATGACTAATGCTTTTGTTTTTTCTCAGACTACTTTAATTTTCTCAAGGCCTATGCTGTAGTTTTTATGTAAGAATGAAGCTAGCAGAGAGGCTCTGTCTGCATGAAATGCTGTATTGCTTACCTGCTTCTCTTTCATAGAAACAGCAGAAATTCACTGTTTACTGAAGGAAGACTTTTTATCTGTGGGTTTGGAAGGCAGCAGTCATTTTTTCTCTGCTCTGCAAAACAACATCAAGATTCTTCTGCTGGGAATGATGCTGTCTGTTACTAGCATTATAGAGGCAGGAGCAGGTAACTTGTGTTGTTACCATTAAATTGAGTAAAACCTGGAAGATCTGACAAAGACCTGACAAAGCCAAACAAATGACAGCATGATGAGGAAATCAGTTCAATGCAAAGAAATAAATAGCAGCAGCCTTAGAAATAATTATCTGAAATATTCTTAATTGCTGGTATAATGTACAATTGCGTATCACTAGACAGAATTGGAAGTGGGATATTTAAGTATCCTAAATACTAGTCTAGTACTAATTTTCCCACTTGCCTTGTCTTAAAGGATTCTATCTACGTATTTGCAGAGTACAAAGCAATCAAATCTCTCAGTTCTACTGTTCTGTGCCATTCCTTGCTTACCATGTGTGCATAGCTCATAAGAAGGCAGCCTCTGTAACTTGGTGTACTTGTCTGCAAAATACTGATAGCAATGTTCACCCAAATTACAAAACTCATACTCCAGGAAAATAATCACATGCTGAGGGAAATTGTAAGACTAATGTATTTTGATGGGCAATTCCTATGACATGCATATTTTTATCACACATAGAAGGAGGTTATGTGTAGTAGTTGTACAGTGGTTTAAGTGCCTGTTCATCCAGTCTCTTTTTATTTAAAAATGCCTTGTTGTAAATATAAACAGCACCCATCCAGCCAAGGACTCATGATCATCCTGCGTTTAGGGGCATCTCTGAATTAAAACCCATACGTAGTAGATAATCTAAGCACACTTAAGAGCTGGGTATCCTGCTGTCTCTTTGGCACACAGGCAGAACAACAAGAGGCAGAGCTCCAGGTGTGGCTGATGGAGCTGGGACTTCCTTCTGCTGCCTTGGCATCTGCTTAGCCAGATAAAATACCTTTTAGCTTATCTATACATCTGAATCTGGCTGCTTTTAACTGCAATTTATTGTGTATAAATCAAAGAAGAAGAGAGCCTATTTGTTTAGAAGAAATATCAGCAGAATTAACAAAATAGAAGAAAGAAGCAGCTGACCTATATTTCAGGGACTGGGACATGTCTGTAATGCAGATGAAAAACGCATTCCAACTCGCCTTTTAAGTTGTACACCATCCAAATCTATTTGGCATGAAGCAGTTACCTGCTCATAGTTAAAAAATTGCTTTGATATATTTTTTATGAATTTAGTTTCTCCAGTGCTATGATAACTGATGGCAGCCCAGCCTTGCATTAATTATTGCAATTCTGTCTCCAGAATGTTGTCCTATAAAAAAGGAAATCTGAAAAAAGGGGTTTGCTCATTTTGTAAGAAAAACAAAAAGCTGAAGGAAGAATATATTTATTCGTTCATAGTACTGCAAAGGACAATCAAACAGTTAAGAAAAAGATGTTAAAAATAACTTTTGAGAAAGTATGCTTTCCTGGTTTAGATGGAATATTCAGTAAAGGAGGAAAGAATTAAGAATAAAACAGAATAAGTAGCATTCAGGAAACAGCTCGAGCTCTATTTTCTTTTATTTCCCCAACCTGGAAACAGTAAACATTCAGTAATGATTCAGGCAAAGTAGTATATTATTTTTAAGCTGCAATTTTTGTCTATTTTCATTTTTATTTTTAATGTTTATCAAAACCAAAATTCTTAAAGAAGTTTATATGGAAGTACAAAAGAATATAATTCTCCTTAAAAAATAAGTTTACCAGATATTTTATCTATCCAGTTCATATACTCATATACTCACGTATTATGCAGATTTAAAGGATGAGGAGTTTTTAGTTAATTTTTCAATTCTTTCAGTTTCTGTTTGAATCATGGTTTTATCTCAAAGCAATGTCAAACTTCATCCACAGGTTTTTTACTTATAATGCCCTTTTTTTATTCTACATTTTACCTTAATCAAAACCTGGGACTTTACAGTTAACCTCACACGAGAAGGCTAATACTGATCTTAAAATAAGAAATACAGTTATTATCTGTGTTAGTGTCTGGTGTCTGACTATTATTCTTGTCTCTTTTTTTGTATGTTATCTTAATGCTTTACTGACACAGTGGCTGGAGCTTGGTCTTCTAATAAATGCCACTCCTTAGGGCTGCTGGATGTGAAGTCCAGAGCGTGTGGTTTAGCAGCTCCCAGTTAACTTTGAAGGGACTATTACCATAGTGCTACAAATGAATGAGGTGAAATAAAATGTGATATACCAAAACATGGTGAATAGTAAGTATACCAGACAGCACTTGTAATAAAGTGAATAATTTTCAAAGAAAAGAGATTAGGCAGTGAGTTTGCTAGTGCTCCTGATGAAGAATTTCCAGCTTTGTTTTACATATACTCAGATGCTATTTCCGTGGAACACTTCACTTCTGCTCTTCTCTGTCCACATATAAACAGCATGTTCCTCTCAGATCTCAGGGTTTCTGTTTCCTTTATGTGATAATAATGTGTATTATGTTGCCTGGACTCAAGAGACAAGCCACACAGTAGTGCCTTCTGAAATTCTTTAGGAAGCATGCAAAGACACCAGGGTTTCTGCTTAGTATCACAGCTACTAATACAAAAAAAAAAGTTAGCTTGAGTCTAACATGCAGACACGTCCAACTCTTAACTTGTAGGAGGTTG
Organism: Psilopsiagon aurifrons; assembly: GCA_025447955.1. Taxonomy (NCBI): domain Eukaryota; kingdom Metazoa; phylum Chordata; class Aves; order Psittaciformes; family Psittacidae; genus Psilopsiagon; species Psilopsiagon aurifrons. The sequence goes on along the minus strand of JAOEHY010002872.1, from coordinate 14,464 downwards.
TTTCTTTCCAGGTTAATGTCTCTACCTTGTATCCCTACTGTGTAAAATGAAGATATTTGTTTATGTAATCCCTCACTCAGCTCTATTTCCTATTACTTCCTGAGATGCAGTCACAGCTTGAAAGTTAATTGCAGGCCAGAACTAAGTGATATGGCTTCTCCACTCTTAGTTTTACTTCTTGGTCCAAGTGACATGAGGTGGGAAATAGGGTTTTTAACTTATGCACCTCCTATGCTGGAAGAATTCATTACCCTGGTAGCCCAGGACTGTTTGAACATTATGTTTGAACATTGTGTTTGAACATTAAGAAGATGATAGGTCATAAGTGGATCCTGTACTCTCATCTCTGGTGTGAAGGCATCAACTCAAGACAGCAATTGATAGAATCATAGAATAGTTAGGGTTGGAAAGGAACTTAAGATCATCTAGTTCCAACACCCCTGCCATGGGCAGTGACACCTCACACTAAACCATATCACCCAAGGCTCTGTCCAAGCTGGCCTTGAGCACCACCAGGGATGGAGCGTTCACAACTTCCCTGGCCAACCCATTCCGGTGCCTCACCACCCTTACACTAAAGAATTTCTTCCTCATATCCAATCTAAACTTCCCCTGTTTAAGTTTGAACCCGATACTCCTTGTCCTGTCCTACAGTCCCTAATGAAGAGTCTCTCCCCAGCATCCCTGTGGGCCCCCTTCAGATGTTGGAAGGCTGCTCTGAGATCTCCACACAGCCTTCTCTTCTCCAGACTGAGCAGCCCCAACTTTCTCATCCTATATTCACACGAGAGGTGCTCCAGTCCCCTGATCATCCTCGTGGCCCTCCTCTGGACTTGTTCCAACAGTTGCATGTCCTTTATATGCTGAGGACACCAGAGCTGGACACAGTACTCCAAGTGAGGTCTCACAAGAGCAGAGTTCCCTTGATAAGTGTGGGCTTCACCACTTCCTCTGAAATAAATGTTTTAAGAAAAGCAGGCATTAAGTCTCCCATTTATTTTCCAAATATGTGTTGAGAGTGCCCCAGGTATCTCTTACCACACCTCAAGTAAGGATATTTTTAAGCTTTTCTAAATTATCAGCCATATGCTTTTTTTTTTTTAAAAAAAAATATTTAGGGAGAGAATATTACAAAGACAAGTCATACCTCCTTCCTGTTTCGTCTCTACCTTTCTTGGGGCAAAGGCAAATCCTACAAATACAATTGCCTAGAATACCATTTAGATTCATGTGCTTGGTCAATGCTCACAGGGTATGTTTAAATACCACCAACAGAAGATTTTAGCATGTATTAAGAATGAAAATGGCTCAGTGATTCCAGCTCATCTTTGTGAAGTGTTTTAAGGTCGGTAGTTTGAGAAAAAAAGTAAAAGAATTAAATGGAATGAATTTGCACATTCAGTGTTATCTTTGAAAAGTACAGGGATTATAAACCTAGCTGTTAACAGTTGAAACTTTACTGATTACAGGGACAGGGTATTGGAGTTCACCTGGAGTTGCTCAGCAGGGTATTAGATGTAAATGTTTTGCATTTGCTTACTGAAGGCTATGACATATTCAGAGGCCAGTAGGTCTTTTGGTTATAACTAACTCTGAAAACTTAATGCTGTTTTAGCAAACACGATAGGATTTATCTAGGTTTCAACTTCATTTTTGTCCAAGTTGAATTCAAGTATGCAGTTGTGTCTCTGCATTAACTGTTTTAAAGCTACTGCCTTAAAACATTAGTCTAAGTGAAGAGAAACAGGACCATGGTATGCTGGCTTTAGAGTATCCAGCTGCAAAGCCAAGCGTGCATGCTAAATTTATGCACGTCAAAGGTTAATATATCTGCATGGATGTAATGCAAATGGGCACGCACCTGCATGGAAATATTAATAATGCTTCATATTTTTAACAGAATTCATATGTTGGAAATAGCATGTTTAATTTACATATTTTCATATCTTTTCATTTTCAGTTAAGAAAAAAGATTAAAAAAATTGAAAAAATTCTGCTGCATATGTTATTATTGTGCCATAATAGATTATTTAAACTGTAACTAGCCTAATTCCACTCTGTACGATCCCTCTTTTTAGCTGAGTTTCTTACTCAGGAATCCCTAGAAAGAGATCAATTGGCAGAAACGTGTTGGTTGGAGTGTTCTGGCTTTCTCAGCAAGGCAGTGTATCATGCAATTAATTAAGCTTCTGGGTCATCCTAATATCAATGGGATTAAGTATTTGTTTAAAACAAGCCATGTGCCTAAGTGATTTGCTGAACTGAGGACTAAAAGAAGCACAAGTCATGGAAATTACTGTATGTGATTATGTCATTAAAAACAGTTTACCGCTGACTCTGTAGGAGTGGGCTGAGTTAACACCATCTGAAATCCTTCACATCCACATGCTTTAGATTTTCATTTGTCTTGGAAGAAGGCAGTTTTTACATGCTATTATGAAGTGTCATATGATGTCATATATATATTATCACAGAAATTGGAATATCCTGAGAATTCTAGCTACCTGCAATATAAACTCGTATTATAATCCCAGTATTATGTCAGTAATCATTGAGAGCCTAGTCCTGAGGGTCTTTGGCAGCCAGGTCTAGCAGGATTGAGTCTTTGGACAGGGACAACCACATGGACATGATAATTTGAGCAACCTGGTCTCGTGAAAGGTGCCTCTGTGCGTGGCAGGGAGTTGGAACTGAATGAGTTTTAAGGTTCCTTCCAACTGAAACCATTGTATGATAAATGACACTTCTCAGATGCATTAAATGCTTTTCTCGTCTTACCTAAACACACAGCCAAAGCATATTATCAGTCATGAAAACAAAGCCGCTGCGCATCATAGTTTAATTAAACAACACAGATAATTTCAAAGACTGTTTCAGGTATAAACATGGCCTGGTATCTAAGCTTTCTTTAATTTTAGAAAGAATGTACAAGTATTGAGAGGGGAACGAAGTCGAAATGTGAGGAAAATAATTTATGCCAATAGTAGCTCACCTGTTTTGGTTTTTATCTTCCAAATTTAGGTTGACAAAATCATGAGCTAAGGGAACAGTCCGTCAAGCACAGGTTTTTCCTCCTCCACCCCCAGCCATGATGAATGTGAGGACACTGATTATGGAATTAATTGTAAGAATCCATTTTCATCCTCTCCAGGGATATAAGGAGGTCTAATTAATTGCTCTGACATATCCGAGCCAGAAGCCCACTTCAGCCCCAGGGACACTATCCTAGTAGTTTAGTCAATCTTCAGCTTGCAGCTATTTGCTAGAAAAGCTCTAGGTTTTCTAGTGAGGAAGTGTCACTGTGGCAAGTAGAAACCATTCTGCTGTACAGCACCAACACACCACCTCTGAATTGTTGTGTCTGAAACACCGCCCATGGTTTGCTATCCTTTTAAAGAGTAGCGTATTTACTTTAAGTTTTTGAGGTAGTGTAATAGAGAAGACTAGATCCCTCCCTTTTGCTAATATTTTGCTGTGATTTCAAAACTTGATTTTTTGACTTCAAAGAAAGCAAGGTTATGTCAGACTGGAGACCTTTTGAAAAGCCTACTCCAAACGAGCAAAACTATGTCATATTCCATTCTCTGAGCCACTCCTGTGCTTAAGTCATACTGAACTGTGTTTTTCAGAGGATGCTTATAAAACTCAAGTCCGAATTGATGATGAACCAGCCTATTTGGACATTCTGGACACTGCTGGACAGGTGAGTAGTTTTCCCAATGTGAATCATTCAATCAGAGATTAAACCAAAGAATTTAACCTCAGGTATATGGGTCACAAAGCTTGAAATAATCTTTGCTATTTAAACATAAAGGAAGCAGTGGCAGAATAACACTGAGGAACTGAGAAAGGAGAAGATTAAAGGAGTGGTTCAGTGGTGTACTATAACTTCAAAATCGGACCAGAAGAGACAGAAAAATGTAATTGAGTAGAAGATAAAATGCTGTTTGGTTTTTTTTTCCTCTGTATGCAGTGAGATCTGTCACAGTCATGGAAGGAATAAACGCTGTTGTTGGTTTTTGTTACGTGTTCATCATTCCTATTTTTCTCTATATTACGTAAATCTTCTGTTCTACTTGTAGTTCAAGTATTTTGTTACCATTCTCATTCCCACATTATATTTAAGCATCAAATGCTCACCCATATAGAAAGATCTTAATGCTGAAAGTGTAACACAGTGTACATGTAATATGTTTATGTATGTGTAAGCATACATAAGAGAATTAAGTTTCACATCCAGCAGGGAAACAGGAGGAGTTTAAATGCAAGAACCTGACTTGGTTCATTCCTCTTCCATCTCAAAACATATTTACTGTTTAATCAAAATGTTGCAGCTGGTTGGTCTTTTCCTGAGGCATGAGTCAGGTTCTGTTTGAAGGCTTTGATAGCTTCTTGAGTTTCCATAGTGCGTGTGCACCTTGTACTGAGTCAGTCAGCAATGACAGTAAATCCCTAATAAAACCAAACAAAAAGATTTATGAAGTATAAGCCTGGAAACCTTGTTCTCAAATTCCCCAAATATCTAAATGCACCTAGCTGGGCTTTGCAAATGGTGGGAAATGCAAATCTGCTGGTAGGAATTAAAATGGCATAAGGTTTTATAAGTTTCATGTATTTCAGAGGGATTGTGGTGGGAGTTTTACATGGGAATGAAATACAGGCCAATTTCAAAGAGAACTCAACCCAGTTTTAGGAATCTCAAAAGATGCCCTGAATTATTCTTCCTTGACCCAAAACTGTACAGTCTTAGCTGCTGAGTCTCCTGTCAAAGTGCTTGATTCCCCAGGAAATTTAAGCAGAATTTCAAGGCATGTGTCCAAAACCGTGAATTTAATTGACTTTAAATTTACTTTAGTCCTATTTTGTGGATTTATGCTATAAAGTAAAATACTTTCTTACCCAGAGCTAAAAATAAGTGATGAATCAGAGTTTATGTGTCCAGATTTTTGCTAATGGAAAGAGGAGCAAAATGTTATACAGGATTTCTTTTAATATGATGTAAAAAGACCAATAATAATAATATATCTTTTACTTTTTTTTTTTTTTTTGCATTGTTTTTGTTATTAGAAAGATTAAGGTTTGTGTTGTTGATAAATGAAAGATAGAATCGGGTATTGAAAATATAGTTCTCTTCCTAACCCCTACCAAAACCAAAGCCTCCTTTATATTTTTTTTCAATAGAACAAATATTTTTAACTGAGGTTTTATTTCCTGTTACTGATTTTTAAAATGAAAATAAAAACCCTCTGATTTTCAATCTCTTTGAAGGATTTTTTTTTTTTTTATTCAAGAAAAGGAAAAAAAAATTCTGTGTACTGAACTTCTAAGTAGCTGAAAATAGGTTTCCCAAATTAAAGAAAGCTCATCTTTTGACTAGAATGTTCACTTTTTAGGAAAAATATCCTCAAAACTGTACAATTTTTACTTTTTTTTTTGATCATGCAAAAAAAAATAGAACAGAACCTCAACGATGGTTGAGTGGCAATCCTGGATTAGTGACTGGACTCAGTGATCAATATGCCTTTGGCTATTTTTTAAATAAAAGTTCTTTTCTTAAACTGAAAGTTTTATTTTTGCATTTACATTTCAAGTGAAGCCAGAAGTACATTGGGTAGGGGGCAATGGGTTCAAAGTTAAACAAGGGAGGTTGGATATAAGGGGGAAATTCTTCCTTGTGAGGGTGCTGAGGTACTGGCACAGATTGCCTAGAGAAGCTTTGGCTGCCCCATCCCTGGCAGTGTTCAAGGTCAGGATGGATGTGGCTTGAAGCAGCCTGATCTAATGCAAGATATCTGTGCCCATAGCAGGAGATTGGAACTAGATGAACTTAAAGGTCTTTTCCGACCTAACCAGTTCTATGATTCTGTGATTCTAGCTATATTCCACAGCTCCAGAATAAATCAAGACCTAACCCAACTCCCGCTGAAATCAACAGCTAAAAGACCCTCCATTCTCACAGAAGGTTTAAGGATACTCTTGGTGAAGTTCAGACTGAAATCCTGTTGTGCCTTTGGTGACTGAGGATAAAAATTGAAAGCACCTAGTCATGCTGATAATGGTGTGCTCTGATGGTGCCACACTGAATTTCATGTCTAAACAGAGATGGTGTTACAGCTTCTAAATCATATAGTGGAAAATTTGTTTCTGACTAGGTGGCCTCACAGCCATAAATACTTCGCCATCAAATCTGAATAATGTCTTTAATCACTTCAGAAGATCAAGGAGCTAAAATTGTATTTTTTCACTATTTGAGAAACAAAAGATGTCAATGGAGAAACAGACTGAAGTTAATATATTTTACTGTTACAGAGAATGTATTTCAACAAATATGCTTCTGCGTTCCCTGCTGTACCTATGCATTGATTGAACACTTCAACACTGGCCAAATGCTGTGATTCAGTAATAATTTAGATCATTACTTTCAAGCCCAGAGTTAAAAATCCACATTTAATTTCATACCTGAAACTGGATAAAAATGTTTTCCATTTTAACTCACAGATACAGTTTGGAGCACCAAAACCATAGGTTTTTCTTCAGAAATATGTTTCTGGTTCTCAACTTTCTGAAGTTAAAAAGCGTTCAAAGTGAAAACCAAAAAACACGAATAAACTGGTAATATTGCTTACCTAGTTATTGGTCTTCCTCTTTACATACATATATGTAGACAGTAAATACAACAAATTGCTCCTGTCAGAAAGCAGAATGATGTTTCATGTGCTCTGGATATGTATTTTCTACATCATCATTTCTTCTGTAGTGCTCTTTTGATGCTGTTTTCCCACAGAAGATACAACAGGAAGCACATTCGTAATGTGTGCGTAGAGCTGGCGTAAGTAGTTATGCTTCACTGAACTCACTACCCCTGCTTTTCACCACCTGCCAGCAGGTTGGCCTGTCTTTGCTCACCACAATCAACTTCAGACAGAATAAGGTTACATTTGCCTCAGAGAGTTTTAAGAGCAGGTATTGCTGGTGTAGCTGCTTGTAGCAGAACTGTCATAAATAGCTCTTATTTGAGCAGCTCCTGTCGTTAGGCTGGAAAGCGTGGTGTGCAGCACGAAAGTGATAAAAAATTGATGCTGGTTTTCTCTTTCAATGGCACAACTGAATCTAAAATATTCACTGTATCCTTAGCCTCGCATTTGCTGTTAGGAGAAGCTATCAGTAATATGCTTTTGGCTACTCTTTAACTGAAAGTTCTTTTCTGAAATCAAAAGTTTTATTTTTGCATTTAAATTAAAACAAAGCCAAAAGAACATTGGATAAGGGGCAGTGGGTTAACAAAAAGTTAAACAAGGTAGATTTAGGTTGGATATAAGGGAGAAATTCTTCCTTGTAAGGGTGCTGAGGCACTGCACAGGTTGCCCAGAGAAGCTGTGGCTGCCCCAGCCCTGACAGTGTTCAAGGCCAGGTTGGATGTGGCTTTGAGCAATGTAGACTAGTGGAAGGTATTCTTGGCCATGGCAGGGGGGTTGGAACTGGATGATCTTAAGGTCCTTTCTAACCCAAACCATTCTATAATTCTGCGACTCTAAACAGCAAATAAAAATAGAAAATAAATGTCAGATTGAGCTTCATGCTGAATTTTATTTAGTCAGCTTTTAACCTTCTAGGGTAGCTACAATTTTGCATGTGGAGTAAATAATGAAACCTCAATGGAAATCTGCAAATGCAAATTATCATTAAGAGAGCTTGAGCTTCTTTATTCAACAATGCTCATGGGACAGTTTGAGTAACTCTCCCTTGAAATTCACCCATGTGCCTCTCTCTATCTCTTAAGGTTGGTACAGGTGTTGTGATGAAAGTAGTTCTGGGATTTCCCTTTCCTTAACCAATGTGTCATAAACCTCATCTGCTTTTGCATGCATTTGATTTAAAGTGTTGTAAACTCTCATGATTTTCACGAAGCTTGTGGGTGCAAATGAAAGGACATTCAGGCCTTTATTCTGTGTTCAGTTCCCTACACAATTGTTCTGAGTGACAACCCCCAACTACTCCAACCATGCACAAAAAGCCTCCACCAGAGATACAGAATCTTTCTGCTCACTTGTTTGTGAGTTCTCACTCTCTTTTCTGACTTAAGAATTAGTTGCTACTTCTGGAGCCCAGTTTGAGTTCCTCCTCGTGGAGCATACACAGTGGTTGTCTCTCCTGCTGTATTTACAAACTGTTGGCTGAAACAGGAGGCTTTATTCTTGCCAGAGTTTTCCTCCTGATGACACATTACCCATCCTCCTTGTTTAGACCTCATGCTGAATGTTAAAAGAGCATCAGAGTTCCCTTCACTTAAAAAACAAATCGGAGATGACCCTAGGTAGTAGAGGCTAAATAGTTTTCAGATGAGGAGAGAAATAAGCAGGAAAATGGATTTCTCTACCTGTCAGTGAGACTACATTTCAAGATTTTTGAATCCATTTTTGCTTGTGAAAACGTGAGCTTTTTGTGATAAACTTAGTGCACCAGTATATTTCTCAGGTGTGACTTGGAGACTTGAAGAATTGGCCTTAAATGTGATGGCAAGCCATTTCAGAGAGATTTTCCTTTGTCTGGAGCTGTATGCACATGAATTCATTTACAGACACACACTTTTCAATCTGACAAGTGTGCTCTGTAATGAAATCCATCCCTCAGATTGCTAGCAAATCACAGGGCATGTTTATCCTGCCAACCTCCAGGACTGTGATTTTTGCCCCCTGCTTCAGCCTTTGAAGAGAAACCATATTTGTTCCAAGAGCCCTTGAGATAAACATACTTCTCAGACTAAACACTATAGTCCAATGACTCACTCAGGCTGTTAACTGAGATCCTTCTGCTTATTATCTAAACATTTAAAACTACACTACTGCAGCTTATCTCAAGGAAATTTAAAATGCCTTTTTGTCAGTAATTATATTTTAATGGGCTTTTACAGCATGTTCTTTTAAGGGGAAAATAATTTTAGTGCACTTTCTGCTAGGTACTGTAGTCAGTAAATGAAATCCTCTATTTTTAAAGCATAGTGGTAACGAACTAAGTAGCAGCCATTAACACAGTATATTAGGTGAAGACCATTAATTTAATTTTCTTCATATGTTGTTTCACAGGCTGATGATGACATACTTAGTCAAACCATAGCACTGAAAATTTGATGGGTTCTCATGACAGGCTGTTCTGCGCTTTATAGGAAGAACTAAAATCTCTCCCATGACCAAGTCATTTTATTTGGGAATAGACAGATTTTGAATAAACATTTATTTGGCACAGATAATGAGTGAAAAAAATGTTCCAGTGAATGAAAATGTTCCAGTAAATCATAAATGAAATTGCAGACCTGACTCCAATTTCCTTCATATTACAGGCAAAAGATTCTTTGGCTTCAGTGGGGAAAGGTCTAGGCACATACTATCAAAAAAGGAATATATTAGTTTAGCAAGAACAGGCAACTAGCAACTAAAATTCCAAACTCATTTTCGTGTCCCTGTCAACGAATGAATCATGATGCAATAAAGGATGAATCAGTTTGTATTTCTAGGTCTGCATTTATCTTTCTGACAAACAGGTGCAATAAGATGTTGCAGGGAGCAGACATTTAAGATGGACGTCAGAGTTTATTGAGTATAACGTCACTGATTTCCTGCCCATCACCATCATTCTGTTTAGTAAAGTCAATGTTAGTGGTTCCAAACTGCAAATGGAGGAAAACTTTCTGGTGTTGTATGTTCTTTTTCAATAAATCCTTCTTTATTTATCTTGAAATGCTTTCTTTTTTGCCGTTCTTTGTCTTTAATGAAGAGCTCCCAAAAATAAATATACAGTGATACTGCTGAATGATTTATGATGTTTTGAAATCAAATGAGAACATTTAAAAGAAGAAAATACCTTACTATGAATTCTGATAATGTAGCAAAATCCTTTTTAATTCTTTCCGAATTTTTTCCTGGCAGTATTCCTTAGTTTATGTTTTTGGTTTTAGTTTTGATTTTGGGTATTTTGTTTCCTTGTTCTGATATGCACTGTATGGAAAACCACCTATATAAAACATGCTATATGATAAAACTGCATCCAGGCCCTCCAAAAGACTCTGATTATGTAATTTTGCCATTTCTTCTTACATTACAAACTGTATTGTGCACTTCTTTCCAGGACTGAATGGCACTTAAACCCTTTGAAGTTACTTCCAGCAGACATTAGATGTATTCCAAGTGTGCCCTGATTTCTTTATATATACGCAACTGTCCTAGATAATCTCACCCGGAATGCCATTCTACAGAGGTTTTTCTATCATAAGCTACCTGTTACCAAGCAGCTGCGCACAGACCAGGGACCAGTGGGCAGAAAAGTGTTTTCTAGCTGTATCCACTTTCACAAAATACACAGCCAAAAGGTATTTTCAAGACTGAAAACTTGGCTTGCATGTGAAGAAAACAAGCATGTGTAAAAGCATCTCCTCCTGCCATTTGACCTGACAATAACAAGTTACCAAGAGAAGGGTTTTTTGCATAGCAAAACCCACTTTCTCTGAAAAACTGGATTATCCCGAGGAACCATCATTGTCAAAACTTACTTGCTTTCTGTCGTGGTTTAAACCACTCACACAGTTTGCTCACTCACTCTCCCCTCTTTCTTCCCCTGCTCTCAAAAGGATGGAGAGGAGAATCGAAAGAATGCAACTCCCACAGGTTGAGATAAAAACAGTCCAGTAACTGAGGTATAACACAAATCACTGCTGCTACCACCACTAATAATAATGATAAGTGAAATAACAACGGAAGAGAATACAACTGCTTACCACCCGACGCCAAGCCCCACCCAGAAGTGCACCCCTTTCTTCTGGGTAACTGCCCCCAGTTTTTACATCCTGGGCATGACGTGCTGTGGTATGGAATACTTATTTTGTCAGTTCAGGTGAGGTGTCCTGTCTCTGCTTCCTCCTGGCTTCCCCTCCTCCCTGGCAGAGTATGAGGCTCAGAAAGTCCTTGGTCAGACCAAACATTCTAAGCAGTACCTGAAAACATGAGTGTTATCAGCACTGTTCCTGAGCCAAAAGTCAAAAACACAGTGCTGCACCAGCTACCAAGAAGGAGAATAATGACTACTATTGCTGAACCCATGCCAGCTATTCTGTAGCTGTTGGATACCCTACCAGTACATCGAATGGTGGTGGCTGCAGACAAAAGCAAAGCTGCAAAAAGTTACATGGTCTTATCTGGATCACCCAAACATTTGAATTAAAAAACTGCGTGAAATTTTTGTCTCAGAGTTGCTTTCTAATGCTATTTTCATTTCACACTGTCAAGAGGGTGTGGAAAAGCCTAAAAGAATTAGACATCTTTCACATCTGAAGTTCCATAGTTCTCCCCCAAGAAATGGCATCTCCCTTCATCAGAAAAGCCCAAAACAGAACAGAAAAAGTAAGCATCAGTAAATCTTAATTCCATTCATTGTCACCACTCCTTTATAATCTGAGGAATATTATTTCATTTGTCCAGATTTTTAAAGAGGAAATAAAAAGCAAAGTAGAAATTCAAGAAAATAATTAGTGAAAATGTGGAATGTTTTCTGTTTTCTTTTTTAAACTGAATATCTTTAAAGTGTATACTTTTCTAACTTCCATATAGGAAAGTTTGCATAGCTTACATGGATGTAACTGACTAACACTGTGAAGCAAGCTGAAGAACTCATACTCCACTAAATTTCGGAATTGTAGATGAGTTGTGTCCTTGTGTTGGACAGTCTTGGCTTATCTCAGAAGCTACTCAGCGTATTTCAGGATCTATTGATCTAACCTATATACCTTATGACCTAAGTTTCCGAGTTCTCTCTGTCCTCACAACTTTTTTCTAAATAAATAAAAACTATTCCCCTGTTTTATGGGCAGACACAAAGGCTGTGTATCTGAAAAAGGGTGTCATTTAGCCCACCAGAAGTCAATTGGCTTCAGTCAAGCTATTCCTGATTTTCTTGAAAGCCTAGATAATGTAATAATGCATTTGGATTAAATCTTCAGTGTATATTAAAGTTACGAAGTGATGGTCAGCTCCTTAAAAAGTTAGACATCTGTTTGAAATGTTAGAGAAGAATTGGTCTCAGTGATTATCCCTTAGCGTGGGATGGCTACATTGTTTGTGAAGGTACCTTGGAGACATTCTGTGAGCTGCTCACAGTGAAAGTGACACAGGTTCTTGCTTTTCTGTTCTCACATGTCCTCAGAAGGTCACTAGGACCAGAGTGTTGTAGGACTGTATATACAGATGCCACTCCAGTGACCGTCACTGTGCACATAATCTTACTTAGCCATATCACTTACGCCAGAAACATTTGTGCAAGAAAACAGAATGGTGAGATATCCTTAATGCTGAAAGGTGCAGGGACATGACAACAGTCTTTCTATGTCGCAGGTTTTAATATTCTAAGAAATACAAAATCAGTGCAGCTATAACATAGCTATTTTGCGTTCATATTGGTTATGATTTATGCAGTCCCCAAGGAGCACGTCCCTTAGATAAACAGTGAGCTAAATTTCAGTGGCAGAAATGAGGGCACAATTGGTTAAATACTACGAAAGTACAAAATAGCTTCTCTGCAGATTGTTTGCTTCTCCCCCTTCTCCCCCCTTTTCAGATTCTTAGCTCAAATTATATCTCTAGTGGTGAGTAGGACACAAGAGAGAGGAAGGAAGTCCCTACGTTGTGGAATCCTTAAGGTAAGCATGCTTGTTATGGAAGCCATCGTGAGAGAATATGCAAGCCAGAATAGCGTTTGCAGTCATCTATCAGAGCAATGCGTGTCTGACTTCACAGCCTACTGCTTCACTTCTGCAAGGCTGCACAAGCCCCACTGGGGAAGATGGCAACTCTGCCATGCCCATGTAAGCTGACCAGAGTTTGTCTGAATCCCTCTTGAGCCCTGACTTGCAGCTGCAGTCATTACCTCTTCACTAGTGGGTCGTTGTCTTTATTTTTTTACACTGCTGTTTACTAAAATGTAATTACCAAACTATTAATTCTTTCCCTTTACCATTTATGATGCATTTGTGATAAAAGATGAAAATTGGCTTTATTCTTTCTTGCATGTCAATGGGATGGGGGGGGTATTCTGTAGCACACGATAAACCAAATGCAGTTGGCAGGTTTAGAGGTAGTTAACAGTGAAGATTGCTTCAGTGCCTGCATTTAGGAGAAAATTACAAAGGTGTTTATCCCTAAGTGAGAAACCATTAGCATTAAGATGAAAGAAAAAGACAGTTCTCTGAGTTAGGAAGTGTAGCACAGAGGCATTTTTTACTGGCATTTTGGAGAATTGATAAGGTGATTACATCCATATTGTGGGGTGAATGAAAAGTGAATATTATCTCCCAGATGATGGACTGCATATTTTCATTACTGCTTATGACAGACCATCTTTGGAAGAGCAAGATTAATAAAGTTAACAAAAGCACAGTTGCAGCAAACTGTCAAACATTATCACCTGAAGGCAGGAGAGCACTTAGAGTGGGAACATTTGGAACATCACTGCAGAGAAGCTACTTCTGCAGGGAGGGTTGGAGTGCCAGTGCTGGTTATTAAGTAATTCCCAAGTGAGAAAGAAGGGTCACTGTGTGATGTTATTCCTTGAAATCCTGAGTTATTTTGCTTTAAGTTGTTCTCATTTGTCTTTTTTCCCTTATTTATGTATCTTTTTTTTTTTTTTTTCTACCAGGCTAATGTGGTTCAGTCTTACTTCAAAAGCCAGCAATGATGTGAAATATCATGTGAATAACAGAATAGCAAGTGCATACAAAATGTTCTGCAGTCAGCAAATGGGGCAGTGCAAGTGATCCATCAGTTCAGGGTATGAAGGAACATCTACACCTACCTTTCATGAGAATTAATCCAGCGTGGCCTGTGACTCTGAGAAACACCAGATATGATGGGAAGATGTATCATTACTGGAACAAGAAAGGGAACCTGAATCTTTAAGCCCACATGTGGGAAATCACATGAATTCACAAATGATGAAAAATGGATTGTGTCCCATGTTGATTTAAATAAGTCAGTAATCAAACTAACCTCACAAACCAGTGATTTTCAGAAAAGGTGAAAATTTAGACCTACCGGTTTGAAGTCTGAGACTCATCTGAATGAAGATAAGACTAATGTCTTAATGAATTAACCTGATAGAGTAACTCAGGTTAAGAAACAGAAGTCTATTTTTCATTAATTCATTCTCTATATTCAGGACTTCAAAGTTTCACAAAGTGTCTCCAGTAATCAGAGATTTAAAGATGTATTAACTGGTGTGAAAGAATGATTTTTTTCTGTGCACATACACAAGAGATTCTTCAGAAAGGATCCTTGTTCTGGGTTCGGCAGTAGCAGTCTTTTTTCTCCTTCTTGGTAGCTGGAGTAGCTGCATTGTCCGTTACTCCGCCCTCAGATCCAGGGACATTTCTTCCTTCTTGAAGGTGCTGGACGGTGTTGAACAGGGCTCTGTAAGCATAGGCCAA
>JAOEHY010002871.1:0-41189 GCA_025447955.1 Psilopsiagon aurifrons | reverse complement strand
GCCTGGGAAGAAGGGAGGGGGGGGAGGGGGCGGATAGGGGGATGCAGGGAGGAAGCCTGCAGCAGTAGGGGGTGGGGAGGGAGGATGCGCAGTGCGATGCAATGCCTCCTCCGAATACAGCTACTGCCTCCCCCGCTGCCAGAGCTGTCCCTGCTGATAGCTTTGGGACTTGCGCGGGGAGCAGAGAGGAAGGAATGTTGAGGGGAATGCCCCTTCTTCGGGAAAATCTGCCTCTGATACACCCCTTTGGACGGGGGTTAAATCAGTGTGTGCCTCCCCACCACAGTGGGGCATCCCCCTAATGACATAGGACACTGATGTCACCAGCGTTGATGACATGCAGCCCTCCACTTCAGTGGTTAAAAAAAAAAGGCAGGGAAAAAAGGGGAAAAAAAATAGATTAAAAAAGGAAAAAAAAAAAAAGATCAAAATAAAACCCCCAAACAAACAAAAAACACCCTTCACCTTGGCTGCTGGATTCCAGCAAGTTTCGGCCCGAGTTTCTAAAACTCTGGTCACCAGCCTCAGGTGGTGGCAGTAAGAGACAGGGTGCACAGCCACCCCAAGACCTGCAGGCTGAGTGGATTTGTTCCTAACCCACCTAGTCATCCTCCCATCAAGGTACTGCAAATGGCAGCAAGGGCAGAAGTAGAATAACTTTCTAACTTTTGTTGATCCTTGGTGTCAGTTAGGGGCTGCCCAGGATAGGGATCACCTACCTGCATTATCTCCTGGCTAGCAGGTATAGCAGGAGTGAAAGAAAATAACTCTGAGCTCCAGCTGGACTTCAAGCTGAGAACAGACCACCACAGCAATGATATGTGCATGGCAGAGACAGTTGCCCTTGATTGATTCCCTGGGGTAAGCATCCACCTCTCTCCACACTGGTAGGGACCAATGCCCTACCCCACACCACTCCTAGAAGGACATCGGAGCATCCCCTCAGATGTAGGGCTCAAACTGCATGGCTAGGATATAAGAAAGCAAAAAGTGAGAGGAATGTGACTTGTGCACAGTTACTCACCGCCCAGCACAAAAATCCAAACGAAGTTGATACCAATTTCGAGTTTCACCTCAATCACAATTTCATTTTTCCATCTAGACATGAATCCTCTTTCCGATGCAACACACCACAATTCATGTCCAGTTCCAGCTAAAGTCATTTCCTAATTCAGTCTCCTAGCCATATCCAATCTGAGATCACCTGAATGTCTCATATCCCTTCTTAATCCCAGAGCTGTTTATGATCATTTAGGCACTGTACTACTTCCTAGGTAGCATTTAAAGGAGCAGATGAGAGACTGGAGCCTGAATATACTGCACATGGGTTTTCAGGTTTGGGTATCCATTAGGCAACAAAACAATCATTTTCCTATTCCCCTAAGAGGTTTCAGATACAGTCCTGGGGCAGGCACTGGGGGGATTCCCAGAAAAGACATTAAGCTGCATTCTAAACCATGTGTAATTAATATTATCTTTAAATCTTGCTGTATCTGTACAGGGAAAGTAGGGGTTTTTTTTTGCAGAACCTGCTTCTTGAATAAAATCTCATGTCAGTATATATGTATGCAATATGTCAGGCCATTTTTCTGATCCTTACACAACTCTGATAATCAAAAATTGTATTTCAATTTTGCAAGATGAGTCATAGAGCATTGACCTGACCCTGTGTGGATAGATGTGCACTCCTAACAGAAAAGATTTCGCTGATATTTCAGTCTGGAAAGAAGGAAAGTTTATTGCTCTTAACCTTGCCTCCACATAGTGCTGGATTCCCAAAGGGTTTTGTCCTTTATCCAGAAGGAAATCAGACCTGGATTGATCTGGAAAACTATTTTCTTTGAAACGTGACACATCAGATTTGCCAGATAATGTTTTCTGAAGTTGACTTGAGAGGTCAACACCACATAAAAGCTCACTTGTTACTTACCTTGGAGCCCACAAAAAGGGCTTGCAGATGCCAGCGGTGCTTTGCCTCGGGCAAGCCCCATGCTCAGATCTTACCATCAGTCACCACAGGGCTATGTTTCAGGAGCGTTATGGCAGAGGTGAAACATGAGGATCACTTGTAGAGCATGTAAAGTTGTCTTTGCTGATAAACAAACTCAAGGGAGCATTTATCAGAGAGATTCAGAAAATACAGTTAGATGATTGCAGATGTTAACAGACATATAAAACAGCTGCATTTAGCAGGCTGACAGCTACAGAAGTGCTGTACTTGGTCAGATGGAGCGACCACACACTGGAGTGAGCAAAGAGGTAGAAATCAAACCTGTCAGGCATCACTTTTTTGGCAGCTGCCTGGATTTCTCATCCTCTTCTCTCATGTAAATCCTAGACTGGAACTTAGTCTCCAAATACACAGCTGCTTTAGTGGAGTAAATTTGGTGGTGTTTACAAAGAAGTTTTAAATAGGCTGTTTCCTTAAGATGGGGAAACTGGGGTAGATAGGCAAGGTGAATATTTATTCATTCTTTCTCATATCATAGGGAATGGAGGATATCAAATACACAGGCCAGGCAGAAATTCTGAAACACAGGAAAAGATGCCCCACAGCACAACAATTACTTAGTGGCACTTATCACAGGACACTGCAGAGGCTAAAAATAAAGCCAGTTCAAAAAGATATTAGAGAAACTAATGGGGAAAAGGCCATCAAGGACTCCTAAACACAGAGCTGGGAAGTAACCTTCATGCCAGGAAGTCCCTGGACAGCAGTTTGCTGAGAAGGTATAGTCACAAAACAATCACTGTGCACTTGCCAGAATCCTATATTCCTTTCTAAACCAAGCCTCAGCTACTGACTGTCCTTGGAGCACAATTCAGATGTCTTCTTAGAGCAGCCCCACCACGACCAGCCACATCTTGAATACAACATCCCAGAACTCCTGCCTGCAGCTCAGACGGGGCTTGCCCAGGCTTTCTGCACAGGAGCTTCCGTTCCCACCTCCCACAGGGAAGAAATCCCACAGAGACCCATGTGCTAACCTGGGATTGAAGGTGACTTGCTCAGCATCAGGGAGGGTGAGGTCCAAGTTTGCAAATTCTTTTTCTCTGGAAAAAAAAAAAAACAACAAAACAACAGCAACAAAAAACAACAAACCAAACCAAACAAACAAACAAAACAAAACAAAAAAGAAAATAAAAAAATAAACCAAACACCAAAATAAAGCAAGCTACATGAACAACTGCCATTGCCCCTCAATGACAGGCATAAAACCAACCTGGATAAATCAAGATCAGCTGTACTGTATTTGCCCATATTCCCTTCAGCCCCATATCTCCATCTAGCTGCCAGGATAATCCTCTGTAGATCAAGTAACACTTTATGAGTTGGACTGATGTGGAATGACTGATGGGGACTGTGGTTTTGGCTGTGTTGCTCCACACTCCCTCTAAAGTCATTAATTATGCCATCTGACACTATCAGTGCTCTCAAGCTGATATTTGTGAGGTAAATGATGAATTTCCTCTCCTCCTGATAGCTCATTAGCACATGTTTTATTATGGGGAATTTTGCTGATGAATTAATTATTCAGGCAAAAATATTTTTGTGAGCAACTTCATTTACTTACATATTTGTTTTATCTTGGACATGTCATTTCTGTGGTCTGAGAAAAATAATGGCTGCATGTCTAGAAGGTGGCTACCATCTTGATACGAGTAATGTGCTGTTTTTCTCTTGAGAGGAGGCGGAGTCACAGCAGTATCTCTGCAGAAAGACACCCAGGGAGCAGTATGTTTGCATTCTGGGCAGAGAAAACCAGTCCAAATGGTCGCTTTTGAGCTGCCCCTTCTGTCACTCAAAGGCAGCTTCTCCCTGATTTACTTGAGCTTAAGCAGCTGCTTCAGCCCATTTTACCAAACAGTTTAGAGAACACAGCTTGCCCAGGCTCTGGAGTCTATTTTATTTTGACTCTCCAGTCTGTTTTATTATTATATTAATCCATAATTATTATTCCACAAGTCTTGACCTATGTTATTTGTCCTCTGAAAATAACAGAAGGGATACAGGCATCCCACATACCATTTTAAAATAGCTACTGCAAATACTACTTTTTGGGAGAGGTTTCTCATGGTAATCACTATCTTTAAGAAGGTGCCTGCCAGTAGTTCAGAAGAATTACAGACAAAGTCAGCCACCTGTCATATCTGCATTTCTTCACAGATACCACTGTGTCATGAGTGTCTCAGGGCATCTCATCCAGCAACATCTTGACATTTTGTGGGGTTATTTTTTAAGTATCTCTGTTCTGCTAGGAAAGCTGTCTTGTCTGTGGGAAGGTTATGAGTGGAGAAGGTGCCATGCTGACAGACATTAATGGAGCAGTTACCAGGAAAAAACTGAACGGCATTAATGTGTCCAGATAGAAAAACGTCTGTATTTTGATACCCAAAGAAAAACAAAAAATTCAAACCTATTCCCATCCTGAACTGAAGGCCAGGCCCTGGTGAAAATAAAAATTAATAGAAAAAAGAAGATGCTTGAGCTTTCCAGAGCATCATTAACCCTAAGCTCTGAGTGACTAGTAATGTCAGACTCCACACAGCACCTTGCAGCCTGTGAGAACTGTTAACAGCTGGCAGGACCATGGTTCCAAAAGGCACATTATCTGCTCAGCTGGCTCTCCTGTTCTCTTTTAAGGAGGACAGAGGTAATGACAAGGGTAGGACAAACTCTAGCAAGGCTCTGATCCCAAGTTCTGCACAGGTGAAGAGTGCATCAAAAAAGCAAGCTTCAGGAGTGAATGAATATTTTCTTCTGGCACCAAAAAGGTGTCAGAAAAGAATGGGAGAGATGGAGACTGCTTAAAAGAATAAGAGGAATGAAAGGGAGCAAAAAAGATGACAGAAGTGAGATCAGCAAATTAAGAACCCATGGAGTCCAAGCAATCAAATTCCAGCCTGAGGATAAATGTAACTCTGCCCCACTTTAGATTAAATGGGGTCATTGTATATTACATCAATTTCTTACATCTGCGGTTTAACCTGTGACAGTCAAAGACTGCAATATCTCCAGAAGTCAAGCAGTCACTGAGGATCTTGTGCATCTGAACAGCACTGGATCTGCTCAAAACTATGCACTTTACAGTTTGTGCTTTCTGTACCTACAGATATTCAGCATCCAAAAGCCCCTGCCAGGCATGTAACGAACTTCTTTGCAGTGTTCTGCTCTATTTCAACTGTTTTTTTCTGCCTGGGTAATTACTGGGAGGCACTATTTCCCTTAATAATAAGGCTATCCTGCATGTCTTTCTAATGTCCCTGCCTGCTCTGTAGCATGAGAGGTATGCAGGAGAACTGGCAGGCAAGGCTGTAGCTTCACCAGTCTCACAGCAGCGAAGTCCAGTGTGTCATCTACATCCCCTTCTCTGCTTCTACCTCTTGCAGGAAGGTGTGTAAAACAGAGATAATTCTTATGACATGCAAAAATATAGCAGACATTTGGGAGAAGACCTCTGCGCTGTTTTATTCTCAAGCCTTTATTGGTGATTGGACTCTTTTCAGTCTGATGCCCAGAGCCCAGCTTACAGGGTGCACAGCACTCGCAACAATGCTGCTCCAACTCTGAGCCTTTTGAATAGATGTTCTGGTTTTTTTTTCTTGAATATCCCTCAAACATTTCCCAGGCCTAATATGACTTTGAAAAATAGCTTCAGCCTTTGCTTGTATTGGTTTTCTTTGTAAAACCATTTTGTGTGTTCACTGACTAAGTTGTATCATAAGATCAAGTCATTTCCCTGGGAAATTCTTAAGGTAAGCAATCAAGGATCCGCTGCAAAGGCAGCTAAAAAGCAAGGGGGGAAAATAATCCCTCTGTAAACCATAGCATGTTTTTAAATGAGTAACTGTGATTTAAAAGTTTTCAGGTTGCAGAGGGAGATATATCACAGAGTACCTCTGCTCTTCATTCTAATTAAATGTATGTTAAATAACATTAAAAAAAAAAAGAAAAAGGCATCTCAAGCTCCTGTCCAAGTAACTGGGGGCTACAATCAGCATATCTCAATTAGTTCCAATGACACTGCGCTACTTTACACCAAAGGAGGTTTTGACTTGCCTGACTTTACCAGTTTCTGTTCCACTCACACAGACATAAAGTAAGAGCAGCTAATGGGTAGCATGCCAATTAATAACATGGTGTTGCTTTATGCGTGACATATTGTACCATGTATTGATTTTTAATTTGCTCAAACTAGCATTTGTCATACAGGGTGAAAGTCTGATGTGAGAAATAGCCTTTTCATTTTCTCTGACAACTATTAACACTGAGCTAGTCTTCAATGCTCATGCCGCAGGCAACTGCTCCTGCCAAAAATAAATGCAAAGACTGAGGAGAGAGACAGTTTGTAAAATTAAACTATGTCTCAAAAGTGAATAAATCAGAACAGAGAGGCACATCCTTAATTCCTGGAGACAGGAGGAACGTCAACTTGACTGTTTACCTCTGATGAGCGAAACAGAACCTAACACATTAAGATGGGGCTTTTCTACTGCCAGTGGGATAATGCAGCTATAATGGGGGCAAATGGACTTAAATTGATCCTGGAGCCATAGATTAAGAATGAAGTACAACAGTCTTGTAGTAGTACACAATCACATCATAGTCTGTACTTAGCATCATAAAGACCATCAACCTGAGTAAAGTCCCACCACCAAAATGCATATTGGGCAGGTAGCTGTGAAAGCTGACATGCAGCCCCAATAAAATGCAAGATACAAAGAGAGACAGAAATGAGATTACTATGCCCCCCAAATAGCTCCAGAGAGTACTGTGGCCTCATTAGTCACCTCGCTCATAGCTCATAAGTGAGATAGAGACAAATGTTCTTCAGCTCAGCTCCTCAGCTGAAGGCACTGGTATTAAGGTAATCACAGCCAGTGGGAGGTCTGGCCTGGTACCATAATCTCTCAAGGCAACTGAGAAAGAAATGGAAATAAATAAAAAAGAAGAGCCCCAGATCATCATCATATTCCTGGCTTGGTGCAGTTCTCAACTCAGCAGATGAAATTGGTTGAGCCAGGTGGTTTTGTAGAGCTCTATTTTCCTATTTCAGCCCAAGCCAAAAGCATCTGCCAGTTAATCTACACTGACTGACCCCAATTTATCCTGTGAATGGATATCAGGTATTCATCAAGTGCTGTCACTGGCATTAGTCATTGGAAATCAACAGAAATTCAGATAGATTTATCTGGTTTTGAAAACAATAAACCCTTTGGCTTTCTGAAGGTTGGAAGACTCCCAAATGTCTCATGTTGTTACTGCTTTCTTGTTGTTAGCATCTCTTTTTATGCTATGAGGTGTTTACAAACACAGTCCTCCTGAGGCTTCAGAAACATTAAAGGTTCAACTATTTATTCCCTTCTTATTATAGGGTATAATTTCTTTGCAATGTACAAGGATCAGTTATAAAATGATGTGGTGGACTTTTTATTTAAAGGTCTGTACAGAGAGGATAACACCCACTGCTTGAGTAAATACTGAGGTCCCCATAAGTTACTGCATAGCTTAGATGCAGCTGTACTATGCATCATTATTGCCAAGAGCATCAAAGGTTCTGCAGGATGCTGGGGAGAGAGAAGAAAAAATGAAAAATAAAAATAGAGTAATAGAATGATTAGCAAATCAGACATTCACATGTGAGCTCAAAATTAACTGCTTTGTAGGTTCAACCAGAGATCCCACCCTGTGTCAGGAGCACATGCATTTTACATTGATCAAAGCAGAGCTTTGAGTATTTGACATAGGAGATGAAATATAGATCTGTGATTTGCAAAGTAAAAAGACAACAACAGCAATAATGAGATGTCAAAATAGATCTGGTTGTCACACTCCTGGGTGCAACAATAGTGATACCTTATCTTGTGGCAGAGATGAAAAGACAGGGAATATGAGCTCATTACTGTAACAATTACTTTAATAAGCATGTAAAAAGGGTATTTTGTGGGGGGTTTGCTGTTTCTTGTCATATTTGGTGTTAATTTTCCTTCTGATTGATCAACAACATTGATAAATAATGCCTTTTACTAAAATGCACAGTATGAGCAAGATTTTTAGAAGTAACTTGTGATGTTTGGATGTCATGCTAGCACCATCTCTAAGCAGACAGTGACAGACCCATTTGGCTCTATCTGCACTCTGAGTTTGCTGTAGGACAAGGAAAAATTTAGCTAATACCTTTATATGTGAATCTGCTCCTAGGAGATGCTGGACCTGCTAGACAGGCCGTGTTGTTTCATGGCTTGCAGAGCAGAGATGGACTATGTCCAGCTTGCTTGGCAGGGGAATTCCTGTCTGCCTGCATCCTCCTCTGCTGCTAAATACTAATGCCTATTCCTCTTCAGAATGGGCAACTCAACAGCCCCCAAAAATAACCCTTTCTAGGGAACTCGGACTGAGAATGGAAAAACGCAACAGTACAAATGTCAATAATCAGCTCAAAAGATTTCTCTCCACTGCTTCAATAGCTACCAACCACAGTACAACCCAACTTCTGGGGGATCTCTGATCCTGAGCTTTACCCCAATGCACATCTCATGATAGAAATGACTAAATTGTGAAGGAAACACAGCAAACAGAACAACTGTTAGTGCTGAAGGAGATCTAAAAACTTCAGTTAGCATCAATTTCTCTTGCTGTAAAGTTCAGAAATGTCCACTGACAATAGGTGGCAGAACTCACAGGCCTATTCTTTTGCTGACCAACTCCCATGTAAATTCTGTTGTTTAAAAAAATACCCTATACCTCCAATAAGTATAAAATTTAACTCTTAATTAGGAAGTTTATGCATTCAGAAAAAAATGCTGTGAAAATGTGAAGTATTTTTATTAGCATTTAATGGAGAATTGAGTGCTATATTAACACTAGAAAATGGACTGCATTATTTTTATATTGCAATATGCAAATATACTCATTGTTATTGCAGAATAGGAGACTGAATTTGCTAATGTGTTTTAATAACATTTTTTATATTTCTCCAACAAAAATACCCTTTAAAATACCACTCAAAGGGCACAAAGGCTGCAGACATCTGAAATTAATTTGGGGTTTTTTTTTAAAGCAAGTTTTAAAAATTCAAATCTGCATTTTTCTGCTTTTACAAATAGCCCACCAAATCAATATTTCAGGAGAGTGAATCAATATTTCAGTACACTGTGATATAAAGTAAAAAAATATTGGTCTATTAACATCTTTTTATTAGCATGTCAATTGCGGTGCACAGAATTTGCACATATGGGTGAAGAAATTGTTTCCTGAAAATGTGCAAATTGCTACTACACTGAATGTAAATGAAGTGCTAATTGCTCTTTGCAAACAATATTTATGCAAATTATGCCCTACTATTACATAGCAGTATGGAGTTTACATTTGTCGCATTTTTTTCTCCATCCATTTGACAGTGCCTGGACATCAGGACTTTGGTTATTACGCACTTTCTTTCCAAGGCATTTTATGGAGAGGTGAATGGATGAAGAATGGGAAAGGACTTGCAGACAGCAATATACCATGACCTAGAGGGGCAGTAAATCTTAATCTGCTCTGTTATTCTATTGTAAAGTATTTGCAATAAATGATTTATATAAAATTTGTCTTTTATTCTGTTTTCCTGTTGACCCACAATATGTTGGAAAATTCTCTAGAAAACTAATTTTAAAAAACCTTCTGTTCTCAAAAATATACAGAAAATATTTTAAAGTAACAAACAGCATCAGGCGAACATTAAATTCAAATTGATATATTTGAAGTTCAGAGGGTTTTTTTACTGATGTTAACCTGGTTTTAAAAGTTCACTTCTTTCCTTTTTTTTCCCATTAATATATCATTGATTTGGAGAAGTCAGCATACCTTGTTTAGAATTTCCCAGTCATGAGTAACAAGAGCCTTTAATCACTTAATGAATGTCTGCTTGGTAATATTCATGAGCATCAACTGGTAACTGGCATTTTGAAACCTCAGAAATCCCCTGTACATTTACCAATATTGTATTTTCTGAGATGCAATCCTTCTGTACTTGGTATTATTAGTTATCCCACCCACTTCATCAGTGTTCAGATTAGCCTTTTGTAGTTTATTTTACTAACATTTATTCTATGATATATATTTTTTTTCTTTTATGGTGTTTTTTGTTGGGCACCAGAATTTCAAAATTTCAAGGCCCCTGGCAACTCCCTCCCAAAAACATAAGGCAAAATATTCAGTGAAAAGTGCTGAGTTTACATTTTTTCATATTGAATGGATGGGACACACCACCATAGCACTGGGAACTCAGAAAGGATGCAATTTTAAAATAAATAATGTTGGAGAAAGGGAACAAATATGCCTGGGTGAGCTGGCCAGGACTCTAACAAATGATGGGAAATAGCTTTTATTACTCTCCAGAAGTGGGAGAGGGAGTCTGTGAAGAACAGCTCTTGTAAGAGGCACATAAAACCTCTTCCTCCAGCCTTAGAGATTGCTCTTCTGCCTCCAGGACTATCCAGTCCTCAGATATTTTCCAGGAAAATTCTCAGACATTGCTGATATCTAGCTCTAGTTCAGCAATTGGCATTTCTTAGGGCACAGATATATAACTGAGTCCCCCTGGCCCCATGAGTTACCTCACCCCAGCTGAGCTGCAGCAGCTGCTTCTGTCCATACCATAAAATACCTTAATTCAAACACCTTAAAAGGTTTGAACTAGAACTCTCCTTAGAGTGCTTTAGGCTAATGCGGTTTACACAAACCAAATCTCCTTTTGTCTTCCCAGTCCCCTCCTTCTCGATGCTGAACACACACTGTTGCACTTTTACCTGCATTTGGGACCACAGAGCCTCTTTAGGGCTGGTTTGACTTCAGTTTTAGGTAGCTGCCTCCAGCAAAGCCAATCTGCACAGGATCTTCATAGTGACAATGTCTAAACAGACTTCCCCACATCTCATCAAATCTATCTTGCATGAATATGCAAAAAAGAGTTATAATGCTGCAATCTAACTGTCATTTGGAATGGGCTTGGCAATCCCCAAGGAGTTTTCGTAATCCTATTCCTTAATTTTCTCAAAAGATCCTG
Organism: Psilopsiagon aurifrons; assembly: GCA_025447955.1. Taxonomy (NCBI): domain Eukaryota; kingdom Metazoa; phylum Chordata; class Aves; order Psittaciformes; family Psittacidae; genus Psilopsiagon; species Psilopsiagon aurifrons. Next base: position 30,141 of record JAOEHY010002871.1, on the reverse strand, counting down.
ACCTGCTGCTGGAGGTGGTTCCTCTGGTAACACATACTACTTTCAGTGAGTCAGACTATGTTTATGATCACATTTTTAATTACTTCAGAAAACATATGTCAATGCTCATTCTTCTTCAGATCAAGGAATGTTGTGAGAGTTGGGAGCCATATGGCTCTCATCTACAGAGAGGGAAGAGGTGTGTTAAATTCCTCACTCTATTAGCTCCCAACAAGATCAAATTTACATCCAAGGCTGGGCACAGTTTTGATGTCAGCAAGACAAGGGCTGAGACCCACAGCCCGCACAGCATGTGTATCCCTTCAAGCTGCATGGATCTCCAAATGTGTATCAGAGCTGCAGGGCATCACAAGCCTGGTTTGCAACCCCTGCTACAGCCAGCACAGCCCTGTCTGCCCACTGGACCTGTTTCAATGAATGCTTAAATTTGAGCAGGTTGTGCCAAACACTTGTCAACTGCTTAAGCATTCTGTATAATTTGGGTAGTTTAGTCTGTTTTCTGAATGGGTATATCCTCTTTGAACCCAGAAAGAGGTGTGAGACGAGCAGAGAACGAGTTGCAGCCTGAGAAATTGTCACTGGAGTTTAAAGTCATGGTTTAAAACTATGGCTCAGAGGCTTCACAGTTAGTTTCCACTATTCTGAATACCTAAAAGAGACTTCCCAGGGTCAGCAGCTTTGACATTTGTCATTCCAGGTTCATTGAAGTACATAACTCATCTGCAAAGGCAAAATCAGCACCTTCTCAACAGATGAATAACACCAATGCAGTATTACATCTAGCAACAATAAGGTGATACTACATGCAATCACAACCCCATCCCATCTTTTCTGAATGTAATTGTTTCACTCTTGCTTTTCTTCTCTGTCAAGGAAGACACAAAGCAGAGCAATCTGGGTTCAACCCTTTCTCAAGCACCCAGGACACAAGTGCTGGCAGGACTTTCCCACACAGAGGGAAGATGAATGGTTGTAGAGATGTCACAAAGTGCACACTTTGATCTTCATGGTTTTATTATTAGTGGTGATCTGTGAGAAGGCAAAGGTGTTGTTTGCTCTCAGACCTGAGATTGAATTTCTAATGCTGGCAGTTAGGGAGTTAAAAACTCAGTCACATCCTTGGGAACACACAGCATCTCTTATGGCAACCAGAGGAATACAATGACATATTGCTATTATTAAAGCTGATTTTCTGAGTACAGCTGCAGTTTAAAATACATGTGCTAATAACAATCTTTAGAGCCTGATAATGCCAGTCTCCTCCTGAATCAACAGCTTCCATATAATTTTGACAGATGTCATATTCCCTAATACCTCTCTCACTGGTGTAAAAACAGTCGCCCACACACAAACACAGACATGCCTCAATGTCAAAGCGGCTATTTGGGATTTGCACTGCAGTCACTGAGAACAAGTTCTGACCCACAGTGCCCAAGTGCAAGAGAAAAACATTTTTTTCCAAACATGTGAATAGTTTATTCTCCCATGACAGGGCCTCCACTCTCACCACCCAGGAGCAGGGGGGTGCTGCCAATTCCACTAGCAAAGCTAGGATGTCAGTCTTCCAGCATATGCCAGCTCTCAGAATCATCATCCCACTGCTGCAAACATCCACAGTGGCAACAGGAGAGGTCTCAGAGATAGGAGAGCATAAAACAGGTCCACCCCCGAGGTGGTGTTTCATAATTAGGATTGCTTAATTCATTCTCTTTTTGCTCTCTGTGGGCTACCTTGCAAGGGTGTTCTCCCTCGCATGAATTGCCATCTGCTCCTTCCAGTTCACCATAAGAGCAACTTCAAACCCAAGCAGCTTCACATTCCTTCTTGTTTTACTGAAGTGATTTAAGCTTTCAGGTTATCAATATACTTTTGAAAATAAATCAAGGGAAGGAACTAGTTATAAAAACGCAGTCCCCTCGTGACCCAGGCATTGCAAGGGAGGGAACTGTTAGATGCCCAGACAGTAGTGGGATTACCTACTCCACAGAAGAGCCCCTGCCCAGTGCCAGGGGATAATTAAGCAGGCAGGAATGGGGTACCTGAAATCTAAGAGCTTTGAGATAGAAGCCATCTGAATCAATTGAAAGAAAACGCCCTGCATTTTGTTGCTGTGATGTTAATTCCTGACCATTGGGAGAAGATTGGGTTTGTGCTTAATGGATATTGCACAGGCTGTTTGCACTGCTTTTCTTTCCCCTGTCAGGCTGCAACTGTATTGCTTTGTTTGACTTTGCAACAGAAGTTGTTAACAAAAATGGGTTGCGAGTAGTGCTGTTTTGCTGATGTAACTCAGGATCTTCAATCTAATGATAACTCCTCTACTGTAGGATAGAATTTGGAGGCAAAACTGTCAAAACCAAGCATGCAAAATTCCAAAACATTGGTTAATTGATAGAATTCATTCAAATGACAAATTGGACTTCAGGGGTTTATTTATTCCAGTAAAGCCTGCCTCTTTTCTCCACTGCTATTTCTAAACAGTAATCCTGGAAATGTTTTAAAACAAATATACAACCTATTCATCACTGTTGGCAAACATCCACCAAAAGCCAAAGTTAGCCTTGGTTTTAGTTCTAGAGCAAAAGCACAAATGACTCGTTTCCAAAGGGAGTTGTAACTCTAATTAGCCTCAACTTCTAACATTTTGCAGAACATAATTTCCAAAGCCACTGTTTCCTTTACAACTTTTGAGTTTCCAGCCAATGATTACAGACTAAGTCATTTGAATAAGTTCGGAAACTTCGTGTTTTCCCCCTTGTATTTAGTGAAGCTTGGATAGGGTGCCATATCGTTCCTTTAGAGGAGAGTTTTCTTCTCTTCTAAGAACCCCAGCAGATATTCATTGTGACTGGAAAGGGACAGAAGCCTCAGTAAAACATCCCTTCACAGAGTGTTTCCTTGGTCATTAAATCTACTCCACCACAGGGCTGTCTCCCAGCATCCCATGGACTTGTCTCCTTAACCAAACTTTATAGAGTTTTTTGCCTTTTCTCTTCCATAAAAGGGGAAGAAAGGAGAAGGAAGGAAAAATATATAAGCTAAAAGGGCTCTCAATGGCTGAGGGCCAGCTTGTGGAGTTATGCAATAGATAATTTGCCTTATAAAATCATATTGGCCATAGACACAAACTTTAAAAGCTTACTGGGCTTCCCTTTCTTTTATCATCTTGCCTGTGTGTTTCTATTCGCCCCATAACAGTACGTAACTGGACTTCACCTCCACATATGGAACATTTAAAACAATTTCAGCACTAATTTCTCTTGGCTGAGCTTTATGTTGGATAAATTTTTTAATCTCTTTAGTCAACTGTCTTTGGAAGAGAACACATTACCCAAACCACAACGATGTATTCAATGAAAAATATCTCCCGGTTGACATATCTGGGGGATTTGTTTGTTTTATATAATGTAACCCAGGTAGGTAGACATCAGTCAGCCATCTGTTTTCTATGCTAAGGAGTTCCAGTCTATTTTATTGTTGCTCTATTTGCCATGTTTTATATTTCTCTTCCTATTTATATAGGATGTAGAGTACAAATACAAAAGCTTTCACACTAAGAATGAGCCTCAAAGCTCATCAGTGTGGCAGCAAATCCTCCCTTCTAGGAGACAGAGGAAGGTTTATGAACAAGAGCTTTGCATTTCCACAATCTTCCTCATATTCCCTGTTTTCAATGCAAACTTCAGAGACTTTGGTTGCACCCTGTTTCAGAATAGCATGAGAATGAGTACCCTTTCCCAACCTGCTCTAAGAAGCAGCTGTGAGGCACCTACATTTCCCAATGTGGGACTGACTTACTAAAGTCCCTTCTTACACCATCAGAAAAGCAGCAGTTTTGCTCTCATTGTTCCTGCAGCAGGGTTCATATGGAGAATGCTCAACAAGCCGCCTCTGGGTGAGCTTGATTTTGTACATTCTATGGTGCTGTCTCCGTTTCAAATAAAAAAACATTTCAAACTGAAAACATGTAACTGTTCTTTGTGTCTAGAAAATACAATGCTACAGCATTTGTAAGATGCAAAAGCCTTTGTCTCTAAATGTGTACCTACAAATATCTTAACCAAGCATTCAGCAACTCACTATTGTTTCTCCCACAGCAGCAGAAACTGCCTTGAATTTGAACCTTGGAAGCCAGGGAAATGTGAAGTGGATACAGGGGGAGAACATACTCCCCTCCAGCTGACAACTCAAGGTTACTTCTGAAGTAAATAAAGTGTTGCTAAAGAGATTTCTCTCTCTTTCCTAATAACAAAGTTGCAACATGCTGAATTTGACTGCTTTTCATTATAGAAGAGCTGAACAGGTCGGAGGGTGAGCAGGTTCAATTTGTTGCTTCAGTGTACGAGTGCCAAACAGTTTTCTGTTATGCTGAGGGAATTAAACTAACCTTCTATCTCCACAAGTGCAGACCACATAGGATAAAGCGGAAGGCAGGAAAATTCTCCTGGCTTCACTTTCTGCTAAGTATCTCCCTATTTTCATGGGCTATATTGGTTCGAGGAAGGACCAAGTAACAAAATTTCAGATCTCTAACACCGCCTCCTTAAAGGAAGAATAAAAAGCACTCAGAGACAGTTACCCCTGATACGATATGACAGCTTCAACTGACTGAGTGTAACCGAGAGCAGCTGAAGACCCCAGGTCCTGTTCCAAGTAGCCAGGCAGCATCTGACTGACCAACACATATCATTTACTGCTGTCCATATTGTAGATCAATTCTTCCTTTTGCATCTTGCAGGTTTTTTCCTGAAAAAACAGGCGTATATAACTCTTTAGGTTGTGGTGTCATACCACCCACTCCAAAGCAAAGAGTGCCAGGAAAGAACTAAAGGTGCATATTTATCTGTGAGTTCATTCAGTAGCTGCACAGTGACAGAGAGCATCGCACATGCAGAAAAGTCTCCTGTGAAGGAGCTTATAGTGTCTCTATGTGTTGGTAGGGAATAAACACAAGAATCTTTCTCTGACATCTGTAACACTCAATAGGTGTCACTGACACTTTTCTTCTTTCCAGCAGAATTTGTACCTACTAATGAAAAAGAAAATTAAAATTACCCATATTTATTGATTTTGCCCTCTAGGTCTAAATTCCAGCCTTCAAGGTATGTACTGAATTGCCCTTTACAGCAATAGCAAAATCTGTCTGCCTTCCTGCTGGCTCTCCCAGCTTCATGCTATGTTTCCCTGTGTTGTACCTGTATACTTAAATGACTGTTCAAAAGCACAGCTGTGCCCTTTTAATGGTTCCCTGCCTTTTGAAGGGGAGGTCCTGCTCTCTCAAACCCATCAGTTCTTTTCTCACATTCTCCTTTCCATTCTCCTGCTGTTTTCCTTCACTTGCTCTGGTCCTCAGAGGATCTCTTGCTGATCTTACATAACTAGCAAAAAATTGAGGAGGGTAAAAGGCCAGTAAATTTACATATATATGTATATATAAAATCTTTATATCTTTATAATTCACTCTAGATGAGCAAGTTGAATTGGCTCAGTGAAGAGTCAGAGAAGCACTAGATCTAGCTCAAGGGAGGAGGCAAGGCCACAGCACTAAGTTTAGGAGTAGGGGAAGTGGAGTAGGACTGGCTCTGCCATCAGCAGCAGAAGCAAGTCAGTTCAGCCCTATTGACAATCCATACAGAAAAGGTTCTTCATCAGGTAGGCTAAAGGAGCCAGGCACAAAAGGCAACGAAAATAGGCCCATAACGATCTAGGCCACTGGCTAGAAATTTATGCCACTGTCCTGGCAGTCAGCTGCCTTCTCCACAACAGGTCTTCAACCATCACACCCCAACAGCCTGGTCTTGAAATGTGATTCACTCAGCAAAGTCTGGTGCTATCCAAAGCCTGGAGGCTGAAGCCCTGAAATAAGATAACTGCACCTAATATCCACACCAAGGAAACAGCAGAATTTCCATCTTCTGGGACAGTAGTGAGATTTTGTCTCTAATTCAGGGGTGATGTCTCACCTGGGAGTCATCAGCTGGGAGAAGAAGGCCAGAGAATTGTGCAGCCACAAAGTGACCACATTGTACCTTGCAGATACTGCTACAGTCCTGGTAATGCCAGAGTCACCAAGACAGATTTCTGCCCTCTGGGCTTCCCTCCCTGAAGTCCCAGCCCTTAACTCCAGCACTGGAGGGAGTGAAGGACTTTGCCATTAGTAAAAGGTCAAAACAAGAATGACTATTAAATTTATGGATAACAGTGAAATGGGGAAAGCCAGGATCACTGGAGGTCAAGGAACTGGAATAAACAATTCCTTGCTGAATTTTTTTAGAGCATTCCGAGGTTGCATGGATAAAAACAATTAAGTGGTATACTTGTTGTGGCTAATATTGTAAGTTTGCTTTAATAGTCCTTCACATCATTATGATCAGAGCTGTGAGTGCATAAATATCTCTATCTGTTCAACATTTTCATCTTGACAGGCTAGTTTTCTACCCACAGAGATATTGATGAGATACTCTTGTGCTTCAGATATGTGCATTTTTCTGCATTTTCAAATAGGAACCACTATTATCTTTTTGCAAGCTGAATATTTTTTATACATCATTTACCAGTGACTAATGTGTGCCTCAGCCGTGGGCTCCAAGGACTGTCATTCATCTTCCGTAATGACCGCAAGTTCTTAAACAACGCTGGCCGCAAAAGATGATCACTGAAGATTCTTAGTTACAGCAAATGAAAACAGAGCAGAATGTATATTGACATTTTTCACTTTTGGAAACAAATAAAAAAAGAAAACAACCTCCTTTCTCTGGTGTGAAATGCAATATAAAGTAAAAGAAGGTTTTAAATAATGTAAAAATATATTGGTTTTTAATTTCTATTTCTAAAGCCAGTTCATCATCTGGAAAAAGCCAGTAGCTTCAGTGAAAATCAAAAACGTCTACAACAATAAACCTTCCAGTGTGCCTTCTGTCTGTGATTTTTACTGCCACTGAGTATTTTCTATATAAAGATTATAAGCAACAACATTTGTACATATACTTAGGACAATGACACTGTGGGCATAGGATGCAAAAATTTAACATTAAGCCAATGCTTCCATATGAAAGCAAATTGCAGCAGTTTTCTGCAGCAAAATATGTATTCTTTTAAGAAGTCAGGTTAGCCATACAGCTTTTCAAAGCACTGCATTGCAGAAGCTTACCAAGGTTATGACAGAGCATGCAGCCATGTCTCCTGACTGGAAGTTAATGAGCAATGAAATCACCTCTTGAGTTAAACATGAGGAAGAACGATGATATTACAAACAGAGCATATCCTTCAGGCCACACAAGCTGAATTTTGGAAACTCTTCCCAAGTTATGCCAGTCAGTATGCTCAAGAAATATATTCTGAGGAGTTCCCTGGAAAGTAGGAAGCTACTAGGTCCCTACAAACATATTTTATTTCAACCATTGTCTGAATCATTCCCAGTGACAATATGGGCTCATTTTTCACATGTTCCTAATGATTTCAAGTGCTCTATTTGGCCTTGATTTTCATGGGGAGGAAGCTCTGTGCTTGTTTGGATGTATTCTTACAAGTATTTCCTCTTCTACAGTTTTACTGGCAGCTCACCAAATAGTTTCCCTAGCACGAAATAAGTTCCAGCTATGCAACAATTTTTCCACATGCTTTGATATGCTATAAAACAGCTTTATCTCTATTCTGTGTCTTTGGTTTGAGTTATTTTTCAGTATCTTTCCTCCTATTAATAAAAAGCAAAGGAGTGATAAATGTCTATTTTACACAATACACATCACTGTATATGTATATTGCTGCTTCCAATGATGCAGCCACCTCCTGCTGCATGCAGGCTCTATACAGCCTCTTCCTATAAATAGGCAAACCCACAGACAGCATAAGCCCAAGGAACATTTCTTCAGCTGCATTGTCCAGGTGACAGAGAAGGCTGTCTGCAGGGAGACACCAGAGCCAAATCTAAACAGAAATTTCCTTACCTTCTTTGGAGACATTACCTTTACTAATGTTCACAGAAGTGCACCCCACTCAGGTGTGTATATAATCAGTAGCATTACAGATTATATTGGTATCAGATGATTACATTAATTGTCATACTTTTCTTGTGTGAACCTTGGATAATACGTAGTTTCTGATTTCAAGTATCTCAGTTTGCTGTCTCAACAATTTCTATCTTGTTTCTGATGTCCTTAAATACCTGCTCTACCCACCTTTCCATATCTGTCTGTACAAGCATGGCCATATGAGGGAAGAGTGCCTGATGAAGACTTTTTTCCTACATACACAGACACCTTTCATTGCTTTTGGGTGCAGATATCCACAGCAGCAGATTAAGATGAACATTTTCCAAGATGATGAGTAATTCAGAATGATTTATTTACGGGTTATATACCTACAATATCTTTGAGAGCTCAAAGAGGATGGATTTTGGGGACTGAGAATTTGGAGACTGAAGACCATGGAAATTCAAAGCCCCTGGGATAAACTTTTCCCACCTTTAAAAGTTACTAATTGAAAAATGTAACTGTAATAAGGCATGTTTTCCCATTACCACTTGTGAGCATGTTTTCCCAGGTTTGTTCCTCCAAAATACAGTCACTGATAAAGACGGATTGCTTTTGACAAGGAACATCAGTCATTTTCAGAAATCTGATGAGGCAATTTTGTGCTAAGACACTTTTGCATGAGCCCATCAAATGCTGAGCTTGGAGAACTGCCTTGCCTGCATGTGTGCTTTGTAGAGTCAGTAATATGTACCTTGAGAGTATTTAATGTATAGTAACAAAATTATTTATGGCATCTGGAGTTTTACATGGCTAAAATAATTACTGTGATAAATGCCAGCAATATTTTAAAATTAACATTGATTTTTCCTTTGATTTAGAAGCAGAAGACACTAAATTGGCAAAGATGGGATTGCAGTAAATTATTTTGTTATTTAGGGTAAGATTTTGCATAGCTGATAGACAGAGTATTTTCATGCTGAAGTCAGTTGGTTTTATTGATTTGTGAAGTGGTAGATTGGCCACAGGATCAGGTCTGGAAACTGTTTTCCCCATTCACCTCCAAACTGATTTCAGCTTCAGATTTTCCTCCTGCTGTAGGAGTCAACAAGTCTTCTGTGCCTTCTCTAGCCAACAGGTAAGTCCCCCTCCATCTATTCCTCCTTTACTGTGGTAACATCACACAATCAGTATCAGCAGAGAGTCTCAAGAAGGGTCTCCAGCTTTTTTCAAACCACTTCCAAAGCACATGAGTGTAGGCCGTAACTCTTGTCAAAAAAGATTTGTACCACCTGGAGGTCACCAAAGGATTAGTACAAGTAATGGGCAGTTTGGAAACCATCATCACTATCAATAAGAGAGCAAAACTGAACAACTGCCTCCAAGGGAACAGGTTTAGACTCTACCATGGACTGCTCTGGTGTTCCAACAGGTCATTTGCAGCCCAAGTGACTCTCTGCTGTTGTTAGTTCATCTTTTTCCACAAACTACGTCTTTAAACTCAGAGAAAATAATAATAATAATGTTTTCTTTCTTTTACCAAACACATGATCCAACCTATATTTCAGCCCTTCTCCTTCCTTCAGGATCACATAGCTGTAAATACCAGCTATTCCTTGTAATCAGTGAATTATTACTAACATGTAAACTTCATTATAAAGCCAATACTTAATTATATACAAGGAGAATTTGTCATCCCTGTAAATCAGTGAATAAAAGGAACTCATCTTTCATATGCATGTCAAAGAGCCATAGCTCATGCCCAGGAGAAATTGCAGGACAGTTTTTATAGCAATTCAGGCAAGGGACCCACAGTATGCAGACAAAACACAACACATCAATGTAAGACTGCATCACAGCCTTGCTCAGTATTTTATTGCATGAATGGGGTGTGGGTGGCTATGAAAAGTTCTTCAGGTCCTTCAGAGCCATCAACAGACTGCAGATCTCCTATGGGTTCCTACACAGGTTTCTTTAGCACATGGAGAAAACAGGCTGCAAAGAGCAGGAGAAGGAGATGGCACTTATCATGTTCCATCCTTTTAGACATTGAGTTGTCCAGGTTACGGACTCAGTCCATAGCCTGACTCTTTACTCAGTCATGTACTCTGCCTCTGAGCCCTGCACACAGTCCCTGATACTGTTAACAAAGAATTGTCTATCCTGTTTCAAACTGAGCAAAAGTTCTAGGCATTGAATGGAATCACCAGATACCTGATATAATCATATATTCAGCTACAAGGTCTTCATTTAACCTGAACACCACCTGCAGGGCCTTTCCCTTTTCTCCTCAGGAATTACTCCTGTTTTGCATTCCAGAACACTTGTCACTCCGGTGAATATTAATTAAAAGTTGTAATTAATTAAAATGTCAATTAATTCCTTTTTTTTATTCTTCAGGGTAATCTCATATTCTATGCAAGACAGACAAGCGAATTTACCAGAATGAAACAAAAAAATATCAGTGAAAGTACTGCATGTGTGTGAAAGAAGTGATTTCCTGGCCAGCATTTGGTCAAGGGAGAAAAAGGGTTAGGGGACACATCCATGGAGGGAGACAGACCAGCACATTGCGACAGTTTGGGGGCCACCTATGGCCAATTTATGAATTCCAGCTGTGATTTTATGAGCACTCTGTGCATTTACGAGTTGTGATGGTCATTTGTTGTATGCTCACAGCTTATGTTAAAGAGAGATGGGATTGTGCCTCAGTGACATTCTCTGAAATAGGTTGTCAGGGCCATAAACAATGAGCAGCTGTGCTTTAGCAGAACAGCATCTGTTTATAGCTCAGCAAAACTAGTTTTCTAAACCTAGATTCAGGGTAGAAACCAAGCAGGAAATCACCAGTTTGTTTGGCTACAATGACCACAAAGAAGGAAGTGGGGTGGAAGCTGAAACTAGAGGTTTTTTTTCAGTGGAGTTAAAAGGTTTTTGCCTCAATGCAAATGTGAATGTAGGATGAAACTGCAAGAGTATGCAGAAGTGCAGTAATTACCATGACAAGCATGCGCAAAGAAGTTCATGCTGGGATAGCAAGAGCCTTGCTCTGTGGTATATATTTATCCCAGGTGTTTCTGAAACAAAAAAGATATGTTGGCCTATTGTCACATGGAAATTGAAAAGAAGTGAACTTTCTATCCAGAATGTCATCATAGCAATATTTTTTTTTTAATATAATATGGGAATTCTTATCAATCCCTTCCACAGACACTGAGACACTGCAGATAATCTTTAGCTTGGCTTGGAAGGAGAACACTAATCACAGCACTAGCTGTGGGAGTTTAATTATATAAGGATGAAAATTCCCATACATGTAAAATTAACATATTGGCATGTTTACCTGGAATTGTTGATCTTCTACTCTGTTATTGTTTTATTTCCTTTCAGAGTTCCTCAGAAACCATAGTTATTGTGCTTTGCTTCCTCCTCTTCCTTTCCAGAGGCAGTTCTTTCCACATAAAAGCAAACAATAAGTTGCACAGCATCCTCACCAAACGTTATGAAACACTGCTTTGTATACCTTTCCTGTCAGTTCACGTAGATTATTCTATTGAGAGACCTGGGTTGCTTTTAAAAATGTACATTTGCCTTTAATAATAACTGAGTACAAAATACAGCACAATATAAATACAGCCTTTCCTTTCCTTTTTTTTTTTTTTTTTTGTGTGTGCATGTTTCTCTACGGTATTTTTCTAAACCCAGTTGCACCATCACCACAGGCAGGATTTTTTTTACCAAAGCAAGACAGCAATGTGATTTTTGTATCTGAACAAGTCACCTTGACTCCTTAACTCTACAGACGCAGAAGCACTTCCAAGGCATCATTGGTTCATGTCATCTCTTTTAGAATGAGATGAACCATGGCCTTAAATACCTTCTTTCCATTCACTGTACCAACAGCCTTGCATGACCAGCTCTGAGGTATACAAGTCAGGCAGCAGACATCTTTTTCTATTCTTTCTATTTTCTGTAAGTCTTTTTTGGACAGAACAAATCCAGGACACCAGACTCATTTCTGCTTCTAATTTCACGTCTGTAATCTCAGCTCCATAATGGTTGGGTTTCCTATAATACAGGTGGGTAAAAATACATAATTCTTTTTCTTTCTGCTAGTTTTGGATTTTATTCAAAAATTGCAGAGATAACAAATAATCTGAGATGTCTAAGGAGGTTTGCCAGATAGTAAAAACTCTATGACATTTTGAAATTCAGACTGTCCAATTACGTGGTTATAGGTAAGCACGCAGAAATCATGTGTTGGATTTGCCAATGTACAAATTCAGTCAGGAGTTATATTCATCTAACAGAGAAATACAGAGGCATCGTGATATAGTCCCAAAGATCACTAGCTGGAGTTCAGTCAGTGAGTTTCTCTTAGAAAGACCAGCTCTGCATGTTTCTAGATCGTAGAGAGAAGACGCTGTTCAAGGTGGGGACTTCAGAGTTAAGTTTCAAAGTCTGAGTTGGGAGATCTACTCAAACCAGCACTGATGCTGAGAAGGAGGCATGTGGAACCAGACTACTTTAGATGGTTCTTCTGAGTTTGAGTTTTAGTGGCTGAGCACTAGAAAATACTGTCTCTAAAGCTCTGGCTGGGATGCTAAATGGCAACATGAGTTTGGATTTCATTAACTAACCCTGTGGATGGATTGGAGGATCCTTTCACGTATACCCAAAGGCATTAATGTACATCTCACATAGGAATGAGATGGTATTTGCAGGGTATGCCACAATTTACACCCATATGCCTGAAAGACAGATCATGCCCAGGTAGCTGGAGATTACTGGAGTGTAGCTCAGGCAGAGAGTTGCTTTTGCTGTCATCTCCAAACAGTCCCTGTTCCCACAGGTTTCTTCCCTGCTCTTTTGAGACAATGCCCACATAACAGTGGGAAGCAAAGCATGAGGTGACTGTCTTGACAAGCCTCTTTAAATGAGGTGAATTGACTGGAAAGGTGAGCACCTTCCTAGGGCTCCTTATTCTGAAAGGACCTGGACTACTTTGCTGCACAAACTTACAACACTATTTGTGCAAGCTTCTTCCTGAGATAGATAGAAAAAAATGACTGTCTAATTGGGGAGGGCAGAGCAATAGATTTGCACACAGTACACTGAATTACATCCCAACATCTGCTGTTACAGATTTGCTGACAGCTGTTTCTGCAGAGTAGCTGGAAAATCTGATAATCCTAAACATGAAATTTCTTGTTATCTGTGCAAAGGCAAGAGTCAGTCTCTAATATGACCCTAAAGGACAATCTTCAACTTTGAGTAAATGCTGCCAGCTACACCTGAGCATCTCTTCAGCATGTCCTCTAAGAACACATAGTTGGACACAGCTGGACCAGGGCTACCTCCCACAAGGTAATATATGAGGAGGTACTTTTGGTCCCCAAGGGGCATTTTTCATACAACCATGATTCAATTCTATTGGCAGATTCAGAGAAGGTCCTCTTTGCGTGAGTGAAACCAGGAAGGTCACATGGGCAGTGTGGACTCCATAAAAGCTCGAAAGACTGGAATAAGTGCAAAAACTTTCCCTTCACTCTGTCCTGGTTAGCCTGAGTGGACAATAAGCCGCAGCACTCCTGTGCACTCTGCTTGGTAAACCAGTGTCCTCTCAGCCTGTAAAGGATAGCGGTGTTCAGCACAAACCTACAGCTGGGTTTGTTTTGCAGTGAAGGCCTACTGCTGCAGGCAATCAGGGGATGCATGTGAGCAGGGATGGAAAACAGACACAGGGCTGTGTGGACAACACTTACTTCTGCTGTCCCCAGTATAATAGAAATACACTCTTGGAATTTACCAGGGCAGTTGTACTGTCAAACACTGGTTTTCTAATATGCCTGGTCCTATGCTGAGGTATAACATTTGGTGGCTATAACTTATTTTAACTTTGATGGTTAAGAATGAGAGCAGGCCAAAACTGTGGAGCTTTTCCCTTAATTACCTTTTGAAACCTGCTTTTACCATAAATGACACACAAACATGGATAATAGCAAGAGTCAATCCTAATAACAATTGTGCGTTTTTGCAAATCACAATTATCTGCATGGCAGCCCACAATCAGAAACATGTGAAATCCTGAGTATATGCATTACTTAAGAGGCCCATTAAACACAATTCTCATTCTTGGTTTCACAGATTACTGAGTAGCTGCTATGCCCAGATGTTATTTCATGGCCAGATAACACCAAGGGAGAAGCAGAAGTTCCTTCTGAGGTGGATGAACTGGGCCTTGCCTGACAATTGGCCTCATGTGTTATCCTTTAAACACAAAATTCCTGACTAAAAAGCTTTAATCTCTGTGAAAAGCCGTATTAAAAATTAGCAAGCCTCATTGAAGTGGATCTGTCAGATGAGCAGACATTGTGAATATTTCTACTTTTGATGCTTTGCTTGTTAAGGGCACAGTCCTGTGGTGCTGCCTGTTTCCACACTGGTTTAGATTTCGGATTTGCCACTGGTGAGTCATGCAGATATTACTCCAAATGCAACTTTAGCAAACAGGCTGATGTTTCAGTCACATCTGAGTTTCGTTTTAAGACATGTTTTGTGTCTTACAGATGCAATTAATGCTCCTTCATGACGTACCTCCTGGATGGCGACTGCCAATGCCTGACAGCTGGTGGATTTGTGTCCCAAAACTTCTCAGGTCTTTCCAAAAAGCCAAATTTGACCCTGCCTGACAACATCGTCAATAAAAACTGATGTCCTTAAAAATTTAATATACATCCAGCTGATGCAAAAGAGCCACCAAATCTTGTATTTGGTTGCTCCAATATAAAAAACAGATGCCAGTTTCAGAAGTTGAAATGCTGATTTTAGAAGTCAAATACATGTTGCTGATGTATTAAAGCCTACATTTCACAGACAAAAAAAAAGCAAGTGAATTAAAACTTTGCCCATTTCAAGTGCCGAGGTGTCTCTGTTATCTTTGCATATACAGACACAGTCTTCACTCCCTCCCTTTTCCAGCTCTACAGCCTTTGGGGGGCGTGAGATGTGGAATAAAGCAGCTCATGTAGGTGTCCACTTCAAAAACAGGGAACTGAAAAATAGAAGGGAACTGCACTTTAATAGGTATATACAGAAATTATCACCACCCCCAACACACCTGAATATACCCCATTCATATTTGTGTAATTGCAACAGGCCAACTCACAAGCTCCATGTGGTTGCTACAAGAGAAAGTCCCAGCAAATCTTTTCCACCAACAGCCTCTGGGTGCCCAAACCATGGCTTCAAAATGAGGTTTAGCCTTCCAGCTAAGCCAATCAGCGAGTCATTATATTGTTCTAAATTAAAAAAGAAATAACATTAATAAAAGGTATGCGGTGGGGAAATTGAAAATTTTGGAGCTTCGGCTGCCTGTGTAACTACAAACCCAAATTTCTGAGTTCTGCAATGATCTGCTAATTATGCTGTGAAGACATTGTGAGAGCAGCACCTCCATAAGCCACATAGCCAGTGCAGGGATATCCAGGATGCCCTCCAGATAAATAACCATGTCCCTACGCAGTGCTAGAAGGATCTTCCTAGGTCACCCTAGGTCATTTCAGTCTTCTTGCCTTGAAAACAAGTCAAACAGCAACCAAGACAAAAACCCCACAACAAACCCAAGATTTGTCCCCTGGCTGTGCCTCGGTAGGAGGCAACATGCCTTACCACAGAGCTGTCTTTGTGGCTCTCAGAAACAAACGTCATTTACATACTTATGAAGTATTCCTGGTTTATGTATGATGCATTCAGACCAATCAATCTTCTGTCTTGGTGGCCTGCTTGGAGACTTAGGAAGCTGGCATTGATTAAATGCCTATAATAGAGAGCATTAATATACACATCAGTGGAAAAATCACCATTGAAATTGTCCCAGTCAGTTTGTATGTCATCAAGCGATACGAAGCATGTTCTGGAAGTATGTACTGAACTGCACTTACTTACACATAAAGTACATTCAATTAACAGCACTGCCTTGCTTCAACCAGCCCTAGGCAAGAGGTCTGGTTTTGACACTGCTGCCCTCTTTAGGATTTGTGCCTGGGACTCCCCAGTCTGATAAAAAACGAAGTGCAAGGCCACTTAGTGTCTTAAGTCCCATAGGGAGCCTGCAGCATCCTACAGAACTGGGAAAAAATTAGCATATTCCTTTCCTTTGTTCATCATGCTACACTGCTTCTAAACTAGCTAAGATGATTTTTTTGCCATAAAGGGGAGAAAAATATCCTGTGTTTGTGGAAGTTCCGGAGGGTCCTTCGTCTGTTGAGTTCATGGTCCCAGCTGAAATATCATATATTATTCACATAAAGAGCACATAAAAAAGATCACAGTGCCCTAAGGGGAGGCAGGAACTAGTTTCTCTTGAACAGTGCAGCAACATTAGTTTTGCATTGCCCTAATAAAAAATATTCAGTCACAGATCATAGGTAGATAGCTCAAGATGAGCTAGCCAGCCCCTGACTGGCTGCAGAGGACATGAGGACAAGAAAGGAATGAGTTGAATGAGGAACAACTGGTTTGGACAGAAGGAAAAGCAAGCAACTGTCCTATATAAGTAATCTGGGTCAGAGAGGACAGAGATGTTCAAGGGCAGGTGTTGGGGGCAAGGTGAGGAGAAGGAGTGAATCACACCTTTTTTCCTGACATCTCACTGAAAGGAGATTCTTTCTATGAGTAAAATTGGCTGTTCCTGCCTCAGTACTTCCTTTACAAAAGCAATAACTAGAGATCATCAGTGCTTCTCTTTGCCGCCTGACAACACATGTGGTTGCTGCAAGCCTACCAGCTTAGCTCTGTGCCTAGTTCCCACCCTCAGGCATGCAGGAGCTATGACAGCTTAAGGTTTGGGGATTGCAGAAGCAAAGCTACTTCACCCAACCTCCCAAGGACTCACTTACTCAAACCTCCTGGTGCAAGAGTCAGGATATGATCTTTCTAACTGTCAGCCCTGCAAAATTAATCAAAGAGATGAAAATCCCCTCTGCCATTCATCACCACTGATAAAGGTCCTGCCATCAGAACTGAGCTCCTAATTTTGCTGCTGATGCACAAGGCGAGGAGGCGACCCAGTTTAATCTTGCAGAGCCGACATGAGTCTGCCACGCAACTGCTGCAAAAAGCTTGCACAAAACAGACGCCTTCACAGGCACGGCTTCAACTTATATATGCCTGGTGGGACTCCCTGAGTTAGGCAAAAGATGTCATCCTTTCAGAGATTCAGATCAAGGTTTTGAAAAAGGGTTCACGATTTCAAGTGGGTCTCTTTCTGGGTGACTAGTTGAGCTATTTTCAAAGGCTCATATCTTCACAAAGAACTTAAGAGTATTTAGTTGCTTCTGGAAAACAGACCTTTTCAACAGCAGAGTAAACCTTTGGCTAGAAACACTACTAAGGTCTGCCATGCTGAGCAGGTAGGTATAGATGCAGCTTGAGGCTGGAAGCTGTGGAACGTCATTAGTTGCTGGGAAGCAAAGTGGATGGTTTAGTCACAGTCCAGCACTGATGTGCATATAATAGCTTACAGACTGGGGTAGGCCTAATCCCATCGGCTCTGACCTTTCAGCTATCTGGGTCCAGCTGGGGAGAAGCTGAATATCCGAAGCTTGTGGTGTGTAGTATCAGCTGTTGGGTTTCCAAAAACCCAGCCCAAAATTCAAGCAGTCTAAGTGCCCAATAACTGCAGTCCTTGCAAAGAGGGTTATTTTTATCTGTAGAACTCCGTGCTATGCACAAGTAAATCCCAGTGCATTTTTACCAGCATGATTTATAAGATGGATTTAGAAAGCTCTGTTCTCAGAAGCCTGTTCACAGGGTTAATGGAGCAAGAATATAGGATTATGGTCACCTCGATAGCATCCTCCTGACAGTTTCAGATCCAGATTTCTCCTGTGTTCATTCAGGCTGCAGTCACACTTCCAGCTGTGGTGTGGAAATGCCTTTCCTTACAGGCTGAAGGGCTAAATGAGACAGAGATTTCTTCTTGAGCTTTCCATTAAAAGATTGAATCACATGCAGCAGCCTGAGGTTTGCATGAGTTTCCCCCATTCCTAACATCCTTCTGAAACGGAGCAAACAGAGCTCTTCAGTCTGTAAAATGCACAACGCTACCTAAAATGAAGAAATGAAGGTGACTGGCACTGAAAGGGAAAGGAGCATGGTGTTTCGAATGACCATGCCTTGTTTGTGCCAATGGAGAGCAGCATGGGTATTCACAGGCCTCACAGAGTAAGGATCCCATGTAACAAGACCAAATGCTATGCTACTAGATAAAGACATGTTTCATCTGTGTACTTGGGTAGCTCAAATTGTCTCATAGAAACCCACTTAGACAAGGCTGTTTCATCAGCTGACAAATTCCCCGAGCTACTAAAGCATCTTCTGCCTGCCTGATAAAAGGTACCATAATAAGGAAGAAAAGAAAAATCAAAAGAATAGCTCTCTAGGAGAATGAAAGGCAGAGAAGAACTGAAAAATCTGTATTATCCCCAGACTTTGCTCTCTAGCCCTGAGAAGCACAGGCAAGTTGCAAGCAGCAGGACAAAATGGAACAACAGCATCAAAAAGGCACCTGAGTACCAAGAACAAAAAAGCAAAACCTTGGCTAGTAATTAAGTCACTGATATGTCATTTTCTGAATTATCTGGAAGCAAGCAGAAGGAGAAATGTGCCAATTTTCACACTGTGGTCCATGAAGGGAAGCAGTAGCAAGCGTCTCCAGCATATATGGTAGTGCTCTCCCTTCCAGGTCAATATCAAGAAGCTGACAGTGTCCTGGGCTTTAAAATCAACTCAGTCCCCGGCCAGCAGCTTTAATAAAATGAGTACATAATGCCACCTTCTGGCTATAGTGGAGGACACGATAAAAACGTTGGCAGAAAGACAGTGTTCTGTCCCTCCTGCACTCTGGTGGATGATATATATCACTTGCTTGGGGAAGTCAAATTTCTTTTGCTGACTTAATCCCAGAGCCAAAATTAATCAGACATCCTAGCTAACAGGATCAGGAAATGCTATAAATTATTGCTGCCTGCAACCTAACAACAGCATTAATAGCACGAATAAGGTGGAGGTTTTTTGTGATTAATTGCTGTTTAAGTTGCCTAAAGGACCTATGAAACCTCCTGCTGGCTGACACGATGAACAACATTTTATATTAACCCATATAAGGAAATGTCTTTAAAAGTGATGGATTATGCAGATACGAGATGGGAATTGTGTGGTGTGGTTACCTAAGAGCTGCAAGCTGTGTGACCAGCCCCACTGCACTCCCAGCCCATAGCCACCCTCCCCACCTTCCCAGAGAGGATCTATCTCCAGCCTACCCCAGAGAGGATGCTGGCCACCCAGCTGAGTGCCCTCAGGAAAAGCCATACATGCCACACAAACACAATGAGATGGATTGAGTTGGCTCCATGCAGAGCTAGAAAGTGTACGCAATAAAACCACTGGCAAATTTTGGCTTGTGTTTGTTTGGGGGGCTGTTTTGTAAGGGGTTGTGTTTGTGGGTTTGTTTTGTTTCCATTTCTATACAAAACAGCAAGCTCAGTACTTAGGGGAGGGACAGGAAACAGACATTTCATCTAGTAAAGTATCTGTGACACCCTGCAGATCAGCGTCTTCCTTTTTTGTGCATAGAGATGTTGAGAAGTTACCATGGATTCCCTTAGCCCGTCAGTTGCCACTGTGACAGTAACACATCCTGCACTGGGAAATACAGAGTGAACAGGCTGAATGGATGGTCATAACAACCCACCCCCATGAACATCCACTTCTGGAGCTGTAAATACATCATCCCTCATCAAACCCGTTGTTTCCTATCTACTACAGGAGCATCTCTACAGAATAAACCCTGCTGCACAAGGTATGTTGAGGTTCACATTTTCTTTGGTAAGGACTTTTCAGAGCAGCTAGCATCAGCCTCACTCTGCTCCCACTGAAGTGAGCTGCCTCTCATCCATTGCTCCTACTCTTTGCTCTCCTGAGAAGTCTCAGCAGTTACAAAATACAGTTTTATTTTAACTCTCTTGCTTAAAGAGATCCATTTTTTTGGGTTGATGGGTTTTCAGAGCATTCTCTACTGTGCTGCATTGTTCACCATCATTTTAAATATACGTGAAGTGGGCAATTAGCCCTCTTAAGGCCTTCTCAAGGGGTAAAAGTTGCATTTTACACTCCTTTTGCTCTGGTACTATAAAATACAATGCATGCAAAAAGCTGAGAATAAAATCCCAGAATCTAAACAAACTGTTACTGTGGCTAAAACCCACTGTCAGATGAGATCATGGGTGGAGAGATTCTTTAAGGATATCAATAATGTCAAGTGCACACTGATTAATAAAGACAAGCAGTTTTCTCATTGTTATCAGCGAGCATTTCTAATAAACTGAAAATTTTCAGTGACATGATTTGATGGTAATCTATCCAAAGAGGGAGAGTGAGAATTTCACAGAGGAGGCAGAAATCACCAGCGGTCTTGAACTCTACAAAATGTTTCAGAAGGAATTCTAGTTAAACTTCACAATCCTGGGATGAAGGAAGCATCTCAGTCTCCTTCCTAACCTTCCAGGCTGATGCACATCTCCACATCTCCACAGGACATAAGGCACGGCTAGCAACTTCTTCTTGCTCACTGACGTAATGACCTTTCCATGTAGACAGGGGCTCCTCAAAGACATATTCCCCTACTTGTCACCTTTCTAGTATGATGTCCTGATGATTATTTACACACTGTTGCCAGGCTTGCTGCTTGACCGCACTGCTGTGTCCAGGCCAGCTCTGTCTGATGGACAGACTGTCACACAGCTCCTGCTGGGAGGGAGAAACACAGTCACACCTTTTAGGCTTGGATCCCCTCAAGCCTGCCAATGAGGCAAAGTAAATAAGTCAGTGACACAACACTTTGCATTAGCATTACAAGGAAGAGGAAAATGCCTTTCATTTTAAAGACTAACATTTCCCTCTGAAACCTTGATTTCTGAACCACACATTTCACCCTGTGCATACCCACCAAGTTCAAGTAAGCCTTTCCAGACCTCATGGCCAAGGACTGCATGGAGCACAGTTGTTCCCACCCCAGGAGCTGCTTTTAACTGTAGCAACGCATTGGCAGGAAGGCAGCAAGCTTTGCCTCAGCTCCACTCCTGTAACTTTGGAGTCATTTGGGCTTGCTTTGCCCCCAGGGAGTCTGAGGGCACCCATGTCAGATGCCCTCCTCACTGGCTCTGACAATTAAAGTAGACAGGCCAATACTTTTGCCTTTACTAATTGATGCAGCAAGCACATAATTAAAGGACTCCCCATTGCTTTGCAATCTCATCCAGCTATTTGACCAGGTGGAGCCCTATCATGCACCTTCCTCTCAGCCTGCTACCTGATTTTCCACTGCCAGTCATTAAATGTCACCCCTCTACCAGGCTGTAGAATGATGAATGCTTTCCTGACTGCTCTTCATATAAACCATGCAGGAGGTCAGATACCCCCTCTGCTGCTGTCCCCTGGTTTGTCTGATCTGGCAGATGGATCCTTTCAGTGCCTTTGTCTGCTCTGACCTACTTCTCCCTTTCACCGTCTGCTGGCTGAATCTCTGGGGTGTCTGACTCACCACAGAGGTGGGGATGCTGTGTCTGCCCACACACATCTCTCCTGGCAGTGAATTAACCCTTTGGTTTAGGTATGGGAGTGGCCTACACTGATTTTCCCAGCCAAGCTGAGGTCTGTTTCTCACTGGAACCAGCAAATAACAAAAAACATGCCCTCAGACCACCTCCAGCATGCTGGCAATGGCTCTCACATGTTTCCCTGAAGGATGAGAGTCTCAGGGCAAACAGGACCAGTTGTCTGGGGGGACTGATGATTTGGGAGTCCCTGGGGTACTGGCATGGATATTTAACCATTCTTCTTCCTCTTTCTGGTTGACAGGAGAGCTTAAGTTAGATGGAGACATTTCTCATATCCTGCAAGACCGTTCAGTGTCCTGGAAGGTAACAATGAGGTGCAGGAACACTGAAGACAGCTACAATAACAGATGCAGGCTGATCCAAACTCCGACCACAAAGACCACAGGCAGCACAGAGCAGAGGCTCACCAGCTGACCCTGAGTCATTGCAGAGGAGCTCGAGATGGGCTGGCTCTGCTGGAAGGAACCTGGGTCAAGCCACCAGCCCTGCCATATTGCTGGGACTTTTCTGAGGTTTGTCAGAAGGGTCACAATTATCCATCCTGTTATGCCACCTGCAGCAACCCACTTATCTCTTCTTTTACAGCCAGCAGACAGAGGCATCAGAAAGCAGTTGCTATCAACTTCTTGATGCAGCTATGCCTTGACCAAGGATCAAGCATGCAAAGCACACACTGAACTCATCAACTGCTTTTGAATTACCTCTGGATGGCAAGAGAATCATAGAATCAACTAGGCTGGAAAATACCTTTAAAATCATCAAGTACAGCCTTTACGCCAGCACTGCCAAGACCACCATAAAACCATGTCACTGAGAGCCTCATCTACACTTTTTTGGATATAAGTTCTACTGTGTTACTGTCTGTCTTTGATTCATGCCACACAGTTATTTTGGGGAGCTATGGAACTGAGATGCTGTGTAAGTAGCTGCTGCTGTGGCTTAGCTATGGTAAATGCATATCCTCTGCCTCACACAGGTGTAGTCTGTCTAGACATGGCTTTAGAGGGAACTACTATGTTGCCTCTGAGCTGTGTGTGTTGCAGGAAGGAGTATCCATGGAAATCCTTTTTTCCTTGTGAATTCCCATGCCAAGGGCGATTCCCAGCAGCAAATTTGAGCCTGGAACCTCTGTACAGAGAGATGGCAGGGAAAGAAGGTGGTCTGTCTCCAAGGCACTCGTATTAAAAGCTGAGATACGGCTCAGAAATGTTATGTGATGATACATCCTAATATAGTAAGAAACCATAGAGGTTTTACAAGGAATTTCTGAGTCTTTGCACCAGTACTATTTAGGGATGGATGCTGACAGATATGTATTAGCTGAGCTGAGAGCGCTGAGCCAAGTCTCTGAAGGATTCAGCTTGCGTCCAGGCTTAATATCCTCTTGCTGAGAAGTGCTTGTGTTGAGTCTTAGCATAGATAAATTTAACAGGAGAACAATCAAACACTCCAAGACCTAATGCAAGGGTACATGCACAGAGAAAGTGAGAAGAATTTTGATTAATTGCTGTGTATTAATTTGCTGCTGCAGCGGATGGAATTATTTGCTTCAAGCTTTTCAGACACACAACATGAAAATGTTTTACACAGCTGACTGGCTTCACAGTCAAGCCCATTTGCTGTTGGTTAACTCTCAGCCCTGCATTAGTGAATGAACAGGACAAGTGAAAACCTCTTTTCACTTCTTAAGGCAGCAAAGCTTGCTGATGTAGCATAAAAATAAGTGAACTATAACATTAGCTATTTTATATAGACTCAGAGAACTTACAGTCCCCCTTTAAAAGCGTAGCTGTTGCACAAATCCTGTTTCTGCTTTTTTTCATCAAACACACTCATAATTTATGCCCAAACAACCTAACCAGAGATAGTGTCAGCTCTGGAGAAGAAAACACAGGAACATGGAGCCGAGCATGGGCAGTTACTGTGAAAGCAAACACTTCCATCTTGTCAGGAATGGTTTGTTTGTGTCTTACCCAGAACTGTGAGGAATCATAACCACAAATACTTCACACGGTACTTTGAATTTAATAGCTCACATGGGCTACTGTCTGAATTACTGCCTTTTACTTTATGACTAAATTAATATTATATACACAGGAGCACATTTAAAATACCCAACAGGGTAAAAGAAATGATTGCTGTGTTGAAAACTATAAATTTTTATGCACAGAAGTTATTAGTAAAGCCACATTCCCCAGTCCATTAATGTGAACACATTTAAATTTTCCTGTTTTTTTTTTCCTTTTGACCTTTCTTTTCACATAATACAGCATGTTATCTTAAAGCTTTAATAAAACAGTAATTCACTCATGCTTTTTATGGCCTGCTAATTTGTCTGTTGTGCCATATATTGGGTTTCATAACTTTTATATGCAAATCAATAAAAACTCCTTTGATATTTCATTTAAATCATTGAATAATTAACACATCCCAGTTCCCAAATCAGCTAAACTGTGAAACAGAGAGCTAGCACAAAAAAGAAAAACAACCTTCAAGTAAAAGAGAGCAAAACTTAAGATGGTGAAATCCATATTATTTGGAAAATGATAATTAGAAAAATTGTGCTTATGAGGGTGAAAAAAAGGGAGAAAAATCTCACGCCTGGTAAAAAATCACCCTGGATGTTTATAGCAGTTACACACAGACAAAAAGGGAAGTAAAAGCAGACAAAAATGATGGTACAAACATTTTTAACATGTTATTTGGGTTCTAAGAAATGGAAAATGCAGTACAGTGCTCATGGTTTGGAATTTTCCAGCTCCATCCATGGCACCAGGGTTGTGCCTGGTTCTGCAAGGGCTTTGCAGTGCAGCCCAAACTTGCAACAGGGGCACACACTCAGGCTGAAGGCGTGTTGCTCTTTCCTGATTTTAACTCATTTCTTCACATAAGCAAAGCTGTGGGACTGTTTCTGATTCCTCCAGGCACCATGGTGCTCCTGGCTTCCGTTTTAGGATGGTTTCTCACAGAAACAAGAAGGTGGCAATCCTATCACTGTGTTTAGGTTTTCTTTGGGTAGCCTCTAAACCCTGTGGCCAAGTCTACATTTCATAGAGTGGTAAGATCTCAAGAATATGCAAGCTCCTTCAAGTGTCATGAAAAATAAGAGGTCAAACAAAGGTAAGAGAAGCAATATGTCTTAAACGCAAGGCTGATGTCTGAGTCTACGGAAAAGCCAGATGGCCCACGCGAGGAGAGTGACTCCGGTTTAGGCATGACTTGATGATTGTATCAAGCATATCCGTTATCAGCCTCATTCCACAGATCTGTAATAATAATTAAAAAATCTTGTATCTTGCTTAGTAACGTCCCACTAATTCTGAAGATAACCCTGGGAAGATGAAGCCTGTGCAAAAGAGTCCTTGAGAAATGCCACAGTTTGTAAGCAGTCTGAATCCCAAATATCAGGACATAGCTCACTGGTATCCTTGCTCAGACATTATGCTGCCTGCATCACTACGCAACAAAAAGCCAGCTCAGCAGTTACGGGACAGGATTTAGGTGTATGGTGTATATTTTATTAGAGAGAAGATCTGATGTATGTTAAGCCTCAGCCACCTGGGGATCTTTAGCTGAGTGAGGGACAAAATCTCTTTTGCACTGATCAAAGCAGTTAAAAGATGTTCCCATACCCTGCTCCATGGACTGCCTGAGTCAGCCAAAGACAATCACTCCTGTGTACGCAGGAAGGGAGAGAGCAGAATTGGGCAGTGCAGTGACTCATTTCTCAGAGCCTTGTTGGGAGTAACACAGTAAAGAGAGAGCCTTAATCTCACCACCTGAGTGAAGGAGGCCCTGGTTCTGCGAACACCAGCTCACAACTGGCCTGGCTACACAAGCATCCGCTTCAGTGTTAGCACTTCCCTGCACTAGAGTACATTCACTTTACTGCATATTTAAAAGTCCTTAGCACTCAGACTGGTGTGGGGATGTGCAAGTCCAAAACTGCCTGTGAAGTCCAAAAAACAACTCAATATCACTGCACAGTCATTAAGACACAGAAATCTCTTGATCGGTGCACACCAGCATTGGTATTGTCTGATTTTTACCTGCTGCAGATGCAGATGGGAGAATTAACTGAAAAAAAGAAAAGGACAGACTTTGCCTTTCCTTAAATTAGCATTTGTTTAATTAAGATCTCTGACATCACATTAGAAGGAGAGCACCATACTGAAATAAAGATTTAGATCAATGAAGGATGCATGGCAATAACATAACACTTTCTATTTGTTTATGTCAACCACTGACAGAGAAAGCCATTCTCAAAAGCAGTGATGCTTTACTCTAGTGATGTTGATTAAAGTCTGTGCCCATCCAGAGTTTTTCCCATGATATCAAGAGAAGCAGAGACAAAGAAATCCCTGTGTTAGCCTGCCATTTCATTGAATAATATTGAGGCCAAGGATATAGAAAAGAAGTCTGACCTATACGGGCTGGTCCATATATTACTGAATGGTTATATTGCCTATGCAGAACTAGAACACAAGGCTAATCATTAAGCAGATGCAAGGTTGAGGGTGTAAAATGCTACATGAGCATTAGAAGAGTGCTTGACTTCTTTCATCACTATCTTGGAATAATTTTACTTTAATTCTTTAAATGTCAATTATCCAGATGTTTCTGTGTTGCACTTCTAACTTCCAACTTATTTCTTTTAAATTGTTGCATACACCATTTAACAGGTTCTATGCTAAAGGTCCCATTTTTTTTAGTACTGATTTTCTTTTATATCTTTGCAGTACAGAATTAGCCAAGGCTCCCAGAGTCCTATCACTGGTTTGTCTTTATTACTTCTGGTACATTTTCAATGTTTTACATTTAAATTTGTGCACTTCATTTTGTTGTGCTTGTAACCATATCAATTTATTTTCTGTCTCTGCTTCTCCTTTCTAGTTAAAACAGACACACTCAAAGGCCATCCACTGTTACTGAACCAAAGAGCACACATTATCCAGGGTAGCTCAATGGGGAGATATCTAGGGCTATTGCATACAGACTTGAGTTATGTACTTATTTTTCAGACCTCACAGATTACTAATTTCTGAATTTTGGATGAAGCCTTGCTGGTTTTAATCAATTCATGTCTTGGTATGCACCATCAATTTCAAAATGGGTAAGAAAATTGCTTATTAAATTCTTTAACTGGTGGTGTCCCTGTAATTAAATGACACCCAAGAAAAAATACTGCGTTCAATGTTTTATCTGTTCTCTATTCTTATTAAAGCCCTGAGCCTTCAAAAGCTTACACAGGTGTGTCCCAGTGAGCAATAGGCCTCACCTCATTGACTTCCAAGACTGTAGTTACAATAGTCTCTGGGGTTGGGGGATCACAGTGGGACCATACATGGACACAGAACCTGACTCCTTGCAAGGATAAAATAGCCTAATGTGCTTTACCCAGGGTTTGTCTCACCAGCTTAATTCTGTCATTACTGGCTTAACAGAAGCTGAAAAGCACAAATCTAAACTCAAACCACAGTGCAACTGGACCTCCCTGACTCCCCAGAGCAGTGATACACCACAGGTAGTACCACCAACTTTGCGTGAAATTACACAGAATGCCAGAACAATCTTTTTGCTTGAATCCTCCAAAAATTCATAGATACTTATAAATCACATTCTACCCAAAGGTGCATTCAGTTCTTAGAGCATCTTAGATCTATTTACTCCTTAGATGCTTGCTGCACCACTTGGCAATTTCACTTCACAATACACCACCAAAGCACAAGTGCTGCTGAAGTCACAGCTCAGCAAAATTACCCCTTTCCCAGCTGTACCACTGGCCACGTCCTTTAGACACAGGCCCCTGATGGTGAGAGCTGCCTCACCTGCTTCCCTCTCCTGAGCTGAAGGGAGCCGAATCACAGCAAGGCTCCACCAAGAGCTGTTTGGGAACCAAAAGAGTACCAGTCAGTCTGGATCACAAGGGACAGCACCTGGTTTAACCATGGCATTGAGAAACCCCTGCAAGTGCCCCCAAAGCAGTTAGATGACATGCAGAGAAAACAGCAGCAACCAGCACAGCCAGCGAAGTGGTGTGAGACACCTCAAGGAAGGCTCAGAGCTGAGCCATGGCTCTGCAGGGGCTCCCCAGCTTTTCACCCTCACTCTCTTTGAGGAGGAGGAAAGCTCATCTCTGTAAACCTCCTTCCCAGGGGAGTTTAGCAGCGCACACCAAAAGCAATACACAGGGACATAATGGACTTGCAGACCCAAGACATTAATATAACATGACTCACGGCAGCCTGCAAAAACAGCAATTGCAGGTGAGCCTTCAGGCTGCCAAAAGGCACATAAATGCTAAACTACCACCAAAGGCCAGATAATCAGTTGGTCTAAAGGAGTATAGCTACTGCAGCGAGCAAAGCTGTGCTGACTGGCTAAGAAGCCGTCCTCCTCCTCTTCTTTGTACTGGAAATTAGACAAAATGTAGTGGGAACACCCAACTGGGGGTACAGTGATGCCCTGGTTTTCCAGAGCGCTCTATTTAAATTTTGTTATCATCTCCTTATGGAAGGATAATAAAAAAGAAATTAATTCATCCTCTGAGCACTTGCAGGCAAAGCAAAAAGCAAGATTAATCTAGGTGGTCTCCTGCTCTGAAATTGTATTCTTGTCACTGCTTGACCGAAGTCTCAAACAAACCCAATTCTCCAAACAAATAATGACAGTTTTAATACATACATTTAGCAAATGCAAGGGGCTTGCTTTGCTATTAAAGTTTAATTAGTAATTAATATTTATGCAGCCATTGGCTGGCATTCTGCATGTTACATAAATAAATATTAACTTGTGGATGATTTAAAAAAATAATCCTTGCATCTGAAATTTATTCGTGCAATTCTATTATTTTTTCATTAATTCATGTATAATTCCAACTCCTCTTCATTCCAGTTGGAGTGGGAGGGAAGGGGGGAACTCCCTTGGGACTGACGTGCACAGTTTTAATTCTTAATTTAGTCTCCATCACTGCAAATTAAATGTTTAAAAATTCTAAACAGCGTGTTTAGTGATAGTGACATGTTCAATGCCATCAGCCTGTGAGAACTGGCACTTCTTTAGGTATGTAATGGTACAAGTTGAGAGTACTATGCAGCATCTGAGCAGAAAGGCCACCCTTTATATTGTGCTTCTGGCCAGTGAAGGAGTCCCTGCATCTGAACTCCCACCATCAGTGAGCGCTTCATCTGTGCCAACATATTGGAACACAGAGGAAAAATCAAGGACTGAGACTGCTGCATGCTTCTGAATTCTGAGGAACAAAAAAGTCAAAGCAGCTCCCTTAGGGGGGTTATTTTGCTGTCATATTTTTAGCACACCATCAAAAACTTCCAGGGCTTCTCAGAGACATTTGCTGATGAGGGCAGACTGTTGCCTAGACCACACAGATGTCCTGGTTGCATACACTATCCCAAGTGCCACACATGTGCTTGCAGCCCAGCCTCAGCCACTTCTCACAGGAAAGTAGTGCTGCTGGCTGAGGGACCCTGAGAACCACCTCTTCATCATCCTGCTGTCTCTGCCTAGGCATGTTTTGGCAAATACCTCTTGACATGCTTTGCCCGGTTCCCTGCAACTGGAATGGCTGGTACGTGCACAAGTGCGGTGAACACTGGAGAGGTGGAGGGGAGTGCCCGCTAAAAAGCACTGATATACATCAGCTCCAGTCTCCCTGGCTCAGTATTTAAAAGCAGGGGGCTGGGGCTGGTTTCTTCGCCCCTCCGTTCCTTGCCTAGGTCATTACCAAAGCTCAAGTCACATGTGATTCCTCCCCCAGGGTCCCTGTAACACTCTGATGTGTGATAGCTCTCAGGAGCTGCCTATTCCCACAGGTTGAATATCAACTGAAAGGGAACAACAAATGGTACACAGTTAATTACAGCAGGGACTAATTAGACAATTAGAGAACAGTCCTTGGGAACAAATAGTGGTGCAAGGGATGTACAAGTGCCCCAGTGACACTGCTGGGCTCATCTCACAGCTCTGGGACCACATGAGGAGCAGAGGAGAGGAATAACCCTATGGCACATACATCAGGGTGGCTTTAAAATGATGCAGCACAAAAAAGACTTGGACAAGAGATCTGGAGCCAGACACCTGAGACCAAGTCTGTTTGCGTGTGTGTGCATTGCCACCCTTCCTGGTTGTTTTGGGGGTTGGACAGCTGCAGCCTGGCTCTGCAAGGCTGGGATTTGAGGAAACCTTAGGGTCTGAGATGCACCAAAGTGGGAAAGACAAACCCTCTGGGTACTGAAAGCCAGCAGATTTGGCTTCCCTTAGCATGGATATCTGACTGCAGACTGTTGGGGAATGGCTGTTAGAAACTGGACACAATGAGGCTGTAGGCCAGTGGATGGAAGAGACCTGGCAGTAGTGAACCAAAGGCTTTTCGGCCTGGACTGGGGGTTACTAACGGACGTGTACGTGCAGAAGGACTGAGCAGTTTGGCGCAGAGAGCTGCGGAGACAAATATAACGAGGAACTGATAACTG
>JAOEHY010002868.1:0-23976 GCA_025447955.1 Psilopsiagon aurifrons | reverse complement strand
AGAAGAAACCTCTTTTTTTTTATTTCATTTCCTAGGTAATCACTTATTATTATCAACAAAGTCTAATAATTTCTGGGTAAAAGATCCATTTCTGAATGGTAGCATACTTTATGTGACTCTTCAGAAAATAGGTGGGTGAGCTGAAAATATTAGCAAAGTAATTTGGTAGAATTTGGTATGATTTGACAGGTATTAGGAGTGCAAACAAGTCTGTTGGTTTAAAAGTACATAATGTCAATGTATCACATCTAAAACTGAAAAAAAACCCACTCTAACTTATTGCATATAATTTTTGGTTGTTCTAAGAGCACTAAATGGACAGGTTGGGCTCTTACAAATGCTGTGTCTGGAAATTAACCATTTCCTCATCATTTCCTGCATACTTCATATAAAATGAATTTTTTTTTGATTAATTGCTTGAGGGGAGGGAAATTGTGGTTATAATGGGGAGATATTTCCTAGGTATCTTTTACAATACTGCAATTTATCTGTACTATGATACCTATGTCACTTAATTCACAATCTGTACTACCCAAAATCTACATGAGGCTGTGAAGACTTTAAAGATCAGGAAGATCATCAACAGCATTCAGCATACGTGTTTGCTCAGAAAAGTTTAAATAAGACATAATGTTCATTTAAAAAGAACTCTAGGGCACTGAAAAATCCAGAGCATGCAATTACCACTTAATTTTTAATCACTGACTGCAAAGTTTCATTTATGCCTGAGTGGCCATTGACTTAATTAGAATATTATGAACCCGTAAATAGTCCTTGTTCAGCAAAGACACTGGGACATGCTCTGAAGAATATATTGCTAAACATAAGACTGTTTAGCCTGTAAAGCCTCAGGAGAAAATCCATTAATTTGTGAAATTCAGCTCAGCTTGCAATTATTTTCTGCCTTTCTTGATAAAGGTGACTTCATTAAGACTCCTCTTCATACCTTCATAATGTGCCTCAATCCAGTCATTAAAATAATGCATTTCCAAATCAAAAGGATGTTGAATTCTGAACTAGTCATTTGAAATCAAACGCATTATGATCCACTGACTTAAGATCATCATGGTAGGATCCTGGATAAACCAATGTAGAACTATGCAGATCTATGAATTGTGTATAACTATGAAAAGTCTACTAACCGATGAAATATACTTTAGATTAACTCACTTGCGACTGCATTTTAAGTTTGGAAAAATGCCTAAATTTTTGAAAAGGAGTCAGCTGGTCCATAAAAATACAAACGTACAAAAAGTATATTTAAGTCACAAAATCAAGACACTGCAAACTTTATAATAAAAGTCCATGACAGATCTTAAATGTTCCTTTTTCTTGTGATATCCACAGTGGATACATAAAAGAAGCAGTAGGTACCTTTTTCTCTTACTGAATTTTAACTTGTCAAACAGCAGATTTAAACTTAGCCTCTAAACTAAGCAAATGCAAGATTGTATCTGCTAGGTTATGTGGCAAAGCTAGTCCTGAAACCTACAAAGGAGCCTAGAGGGACAACAGCAGGAGGGGGATGCCAAATAACACCCTTTTTTGCAGAGTAGGACTTGGGGGTGCTGGTTGATGAGAAACTTAACATGAGCCGGCAGTGTGATGAGAAACTACACAGAGCCTTCAGCGACATGGTTTAGTGTGAGGTGTCCCTGCGCATGGCAGGGGGATTGGCACTAGACGATCTTAAGGTCTTTTCCAGCTCTAACTATTCTATGCTTCTATGATTTTGTGTGACACCCTGGCCCATCACAGGGGTCATGAGCAGAGCAAAGGCAAAGGCCTATCTGTGCAGCACTCCACAAAGGCAGGCTGGAACACAAAGGAAGTACTCCTGAGGAACAGCAGCCTTGTCCAGGTCCCTCCCTGAGATGTCCCAGCAGAGCTATTGGCCCCAGCCAGAGAGTAAACCCCATCCCACGAGTCATTCACTTTTTTGGAGTAAAGAGAGTTGCTGCATAGGGGTGGGACATATCATGGGATGCAGGGAAAAAGTAGTTTGGGGTCATGCAGGATTTATGGGATTTTTATGTGAGAAACCAAAGACACAACAAGACAGGGAGTTAAGTGATTAGTGAAGAAACAAGAGTGGGGAAATTCAGGAATAGGGAGATGGAAAAGGCTGGTTGCATTTAGATAGTTCGCTGGTCAGTACACTTTCCTGTCCATGCCTTTCATGAAACCAGAGCACTATGTACTGAAGACTTATTGAATTCCTTTCTAAAACTTTCCTGAGTATGGGCTTTCTATGCTGTGTGCACATATTTGTGAATGGGGTGTTAGTGCAGCAGCTGAGGTAACATCATAGGTTGGAAGACCTGTGTGGTGCAAGGACAAGGACTGCTGTGAGTGCGTGATAGCTAACGAAGATCAACCTGGATGACATGGTGTTGTGGTTTAAGTCCAGCCATGACTCAGACCGGTTTGCAGGCTGCACACCACTGGCTCTGCTGCCTTCCCTCAGCCCCAAGCTTGCAGCAGCAGCGCGACTCACAGTTAAACCCCGCAGTCTCTCTCTCACTTCCACTACCCCTTTCCTCCCCACCCCCCCCATTCCTGGGGGGATGAGAAGGACAATCTAAAGAATGTAACTCCCATGGGTTGAGGTAAGAACAGTCCAGTAACTAAGGTATAACAGAAAACACTACTGCTACCACCAATAATAATAATGATATGGGAAGTAGCAAGAGAATACAACAGCTCATCACTCACCAACCGATACCCAGCCCCACCGAGCAGTGATGTGGCCCTGTCAGTCCAGCTGAGTGCTCCCAGTTTATATAGTTGGGCATAACATGCTGTGGTATAGAATACCTCTTTGGTCAGTTTGGGTCAGGTGTCCTGTCTCTGCTTGTTCCAGGTTTCCCCTCCTCCTCGGCAGAGTATGAGACTCAGAAAGTCCTTGATCAGACTAAACACTACTGAGCAGCAATTAAAAACATCTGCATCATCAGCACTGTTCCAGGCCAAAAGTCAAAACCACAGTGCTGCACCAGCTACTAAGGAGAAAAATGACTGCTACTGCTGTACCCAGGACATGTGGAGAGCAGGTGAAATGGTCTGGGAGCAAAGGAATGGTTGATGGATCTCTAGCATCTTCATGTCTCTAGGGGTGAAGACCACAGTGGCTTTGGCCATTGCAACTGGGAGAATCTTGATCAGC
This sequence comes from Psilopsiagon aurifrons, assembly GCA_025447955.1. Lineage (NCBI taxonomy): Eukaryota > Metazoa > Chordata > Aves > Psittaciformes > Psittacidae > Psilopsiagon > Psilopsiagon aurifrons. The sequence continues at coordinate 20,810 of JAOEHY010002868.1, read as the reverse complement.
TCTGTGTGTGTGAAGGTCTGTATCAGCAACAAAGAAAACACCTGCTCATTTATAGATATACTGCGAGTGTATTTGTGTATCCAATTGATAATTAGGATACCACACTACTATTTAGAAGAAACACCGAAAGAAAACCTCAGCATAAAAATATGAAATATTCATGCACTGGATAAATGTTTTCTTCCAAATTATAATCCTACCAGTAAAAAACACTTCCATAGAATTAAAATAACTGAGATTTGCAGATGGTAAAAATATCATCGTTAAGAACAGGTATGTCAGTTTGACAGGCAGACAGCAGAAGAAATCTTTGCATTATTTGAACTTGGTAAAATTTCTATCCATATTCTTACATAAAGGCAGGAGAGATGGGGAAAGCAGCTACTGAAAGGCTTTTAAAAAGAATTTTAAAATCTCATTGCAAAAAAGAAAGCTACATAATAGATATTAAACATGTGAGAAAAGTTATCATAGATGAGAAGATCCCAAAGGCAGTCGCAAAGAAACACAAAATAGAAATTCTTTTCCTTTAAGTTAGAAGAAATTCATATTAAAATAGAAGTTAGCATCTGTTATGATCAGCAATATTTTCATGTCAAAGTTTAAAAAAAAAATAGTTTTTCTTCTGCTGTCATTTATTTTTCTATTATCTTTATTTTTATCTTCTATTTTTCTTCTTTTTCAGTCTTCTGTAAGGTTCTGATAAAGTGCAGAGTCAAAACTTTTTACTACCCCTTACTAATTAGTTTTGTTTCACAGAATAAAGTCTAGGTTAAACAGCAGATCACAAGCGATAACAGTGATCCCTGTGAAGAACTATAAGAGAAGAGGAAAGCTAAACCCTGCAGAACTGCTTCCTGAGTAAAAATGTCTGAAATAGGCACAGATTGATGAAAGGGAATACTGGCACTGCACTGTAAAGATTTTGTCAAGGCATTTCACTGAGGTACAACCAATGTCTTGAAATACCACAATGCAGCATGAGACTGTTCTTCAAGTTGTTGGTTTTTCACTGTCTTATCCTCCTAAATGTGTCCCACGCATTTCTCACTCCCAAGGAGATATGCAGATTTCCCACACCCACCCCTGTTGCCACTCTTAGCTGTGAAATGAATGAGGGGAGATGGATGGTAGCAGTCCTGCCCTGTTGGTTCATGTTCTCCACTGCTTGAGGATCAGACACTACACAGCTCCTGCAGTAGCACTTTCTTTAGCCTTTTCTTCTTTACCATTTTTATAATTCTCACCAGCATCACCACTCAAGCAAGTAATACTGATTTCCACAGGCAGCATCACATTACAGAGATCTGGAATTATAGCACCAAAGTTTTCTGGGAAGCTAGCTAACACTGTGAACAAGCATTGAAACAAAACATGTTCAGTATCCCATAAAGCTAGGAATTGTTTTAATGACCGAAAGAGCAAGGGACATATTGGCCTTTTTTCATGGTAACTGAAAATAAAATTGCAGCACCTATGAAATAGAAAAAAATCTACAACCAGTACTTAAACTAATCCATAAAATACACTTGGTGAAGTAGTTTGCTGCTTTTAGAAGGTATTGGAATGCTAATTCAGGGATTAGGCAAAGAAGAACTATGCAGTTTTCAGTGGGATATTTACATGGCTAATCATGACTTGTCAGTCTAACTAATGACTAATCAGTCAGCACCATTTCTGTAAGCTAGTTTGTATATGTCTTCCAAAAATGGGCACCAAAGAGGTTGTCAAATACTGGCAAGTGGGGTTAGGTATCTTGTATTTCAAAATAGCATGCATACAAATGCTCCATTACAATAAAGACACAAGAGGGGTGAAAGAAAGATGCCTTTCCTGTGTATGGCTAGTGCGTGTTTAATCATATGTAGGTCATGTTAATAAAACCAAGGCCATTTCTGACAAATGGTGATGTGGCATGTTCTTTTAAACTTCTGATAAAGATACTGCAATCTTTAAATAATCTATTTGAACACTTGCTAATCTTTGGCATTTTCTTCACCTAGCCTCAGTTTTCTTTCTAAAATTACTTTAATCCAAAAGATTTGGAGAAATGATTACTGCATTTGTCGATATTTTTTTTTTAACTGATGGAAGACTACCTTCATATCTCATCTGGATTATTTTCTACAGATTAGGACATTCCTTGTTCTTTACTATTCTCCCCTCCAGAAAAAAATTCTAGATTTCTGACTGCACTCAGAAGTATTATACTGTCACAATCTGAGACATATCCATTTGTCTGTTTGCCAAAATATGATGATCAAAATGGGATCAAATTCTCTTTGAGTCAGATAATATTAGATAGAGAACTCCTTCTTGCAACCAGTAAACAATCTTCTTATTCATTCATCCTAGTATAATCTCTGTTTTTTCCTCAGAAGATAGTATGACAGTGATGAGCATTATGCAGCCAATGACTCAAGAAATCACTGGATGTAGCTGATTATTGCTAAGTTCAGAGTTGCAATTAACAGTGAATACATTTCAATCTTTCAGTCTAGAAGGCATCAGCCTGCTTCTATGAAAGAAGTGAAGCCTCTCAGATCATGCTCCCCATAAGTATGAGCTCACGGGTCCCTAGGAGTTATTTACTTTACATACCATCATGAAGCAAATTGCACAGAGCAGAAGTTGTAAAGATGTTTATGCACTTAGAAATGTGATGCATGTAGGTTGCCAAGTAGAAAGAAAAGAATATAGAGGTATTACAGTTATTTAAGGTCTCCTCATTAGACCTATTTTGTAAAGTTTATTCTATGTTGGAAAGTTCTGTGGAATTCTACACCGTGTATACAGGACACTATAAATTTAATTCACAGGCAATGGGAAGTGACTGCAACATTATACTGAAGTTGCAAATGCACAACTTTAATGAGAATGTGAAATATATTTGATATAGAAACCATTCAGGAGAATAAGGACAAATACTTTCTTAAGTACTTACTTAAATACTTAGTCAGGAGAATAAGGACAAATACTTACTTAAGTACTTACTTAAATACTTAGTTGCTTCTTTCAGGAGAATAAGGACAAATACTTACTTAAGTACTTACTTAAATACTTAGTTACTTTAATACTGGTGTATGCACAGCATTTGGTTATGAAAGAAGTAATGTACATGCTAATATTTGTATGATAAAAAATACTACCTAATCTATGTACAATTCAAAGCAATTGCATAAAAATTATTTGCTGACATATTTTGTCTTACATTATTTAAAAAAAAAAGAAAAACCTTATGCAAAGCAATGCTATTGATACCAAACAGAAATGAAAGTGTGAGGCAGAAAAATGCTGCCAGTTATTTGATTGTCTAGCCATTTGATTTTCCTCATTTGATTTTCCTTTCCAGTATGACCAAAATGAACACTGTGATTCTGAGAGAACAGTGGAACAGTGAGAAGCAACTATTAAAGGCTCTCTGCATCAGAGTAATATTAGAACAAGGACCAATTAAAAAAACTTTTAAAAAAACTGATCTACTGTACATTAGAATATGAAAATAATTTCTTCCTTTCCTAATATGTGTTAGCTGATACACTTTTAATACCTTTTTTCCCACCTAAATCCCCTATTAAAACACAGCTCTTCAGGTTTTATCGCAAAAAGTCAAAATGTCTCAACAATGAAATTGAAATATGCTACTAGTAGTTAGTTCATTGCTGGTGTTGCGTCTAACATCACATTTAGTGCTATGGGCAATAAGAATTTTATAGGCCTGAAGAAACTTTTTTTCTTTTCCATTTAAGTACATTTTGAGTTACACTCCTGTCCATTTTCTTTGTGCTTTCCACTCATTGAGATACTTGTCAAATCTGTTTTTAAAGCTTCTGTCCTTACACTATTGTAAAGCCCTAGTGTTTCCCTGGTTTGCTCTAGCCTACAATATGAAGAAGTAACTCTGATACATGACACTCTGTAAAAGTCCATTCAGCTGCTCAAAGTCTTTCACGTATGGCAGTTAGTACTTAAAAGCTACATTCTAATAAGAATTTAACTATATATGGAGTGATGCAGTATCTGGGTTTTAGGCACCTCTATTCCTTGTTCATCTACTTCATCTACTTGCCTACAATCTTAGGCAGGGGTGCTGCTCACAGACACACCTACCAACTCCACAGTTATTCAGGAGTCAGAGCCTTTTCTTTGACATCATATTCAAAATTATTCCTTGTCACATGACTGTATCCTAAACACACATCCAGCCACTGAAAAAGCAACAGGTTTAACCCAGTCTCCCTCATCCATGCTAAATGCCTAGTGCTTTCTGCTGCTAAAATGTGTGTATCTGGTAGAAACACTGGTATTACGTATTTAAACATGTTTAGGCCTTCTGAATCTAGTCCTTTTCAGGCAGTTACATAGCTTCAGAAATGAAAAGTGCCCTTTGCCCAAATTAGTAACTATGTTCTTTGGCTCTTTCCTAACAAGTAGGAAACATAAGTGTGAAGTCTTGCTGCTGAAGTATAAAAATGAGTAAGTATTTGTGTAAAAACGCAAGCTTAGATGTAAAGGAATGATCTTTCTTGAGTAAGTATACTAGTATACTTTAACCATTTTGAAAATCCATGTAAGCATATCAGAAAACTTTCACATTAATAAGTAATATTCTGTACATGAGTACAAGTGTGTAGTGGAGTATAATATAGTGCAGTATAGTGTAGTTTAGTCTAGCCTAGCCTAGTCTAGCAATATAATCAAATGCTCATTCTCTAGGAATATATTAAACTTAAAATAAAAAATAAAAAGAAAGACATATATTGGCAAATTATGTATTGTTACTTATAGGCAGCAGATGCTATTTTTTTCTGATACCCAGGGTGAATTAAGCATTCAGTGATCGTCTTTCAGCTATTTAGTTACAGGAGACTAACAGCTATACACACAGATATAGCTAATGAAGGAAGTAAGGGGATAAAAAATATGGTCTTAACTTTATTTGCACCATTCACCAAGACATGCAGACAAATATTGTTGTAATTACTTGTGGTCAATGCGGCAACATAATCTTGAAGCACTTCAGTTAATTATAGAATATTTAGTTTGGGTTCTAGAATCTTAGCGTATGGAGCAAACACAGCAGATCTGCTTACTATAGGACAAAACTAGAATATATTTTCAGAAGAGGTTTCAGTGGCACTCAAATTGGGATGAGACAGATAAGCACACACAGAAATACATGCAAACAAACAGGCACAGTCCAATCATGTGCAAAAAGGTTTCTCAGTAAAAAGAAAGTTAATATCTTCTATTTCTCTGTTAGTTCCCACTTCAAGATTTCAAATTGTAATCGAGTATCTTTAAACATCTGGCAAAAGCCTGGTAAATTAAATTTTTTATTCCAATTTACAGGCTAGGTGAGTTTAGGAGCTTACATAGCAGGAGAGTAGATGGCAAAAAATGTTAAATGTTTGTGTAATTAAGAACTATTTTATTGAAACAAAATGGAAGCAGAAGGATTGAAAATTCTAAGAATTAGCTCGTCTCTTAACTGACTTCTTTTTTAATATCAGTTGAAGAATCTAACATAACACCCTCAAAACCAAACAAATTGGTGAACATTTACAGAGAAATAGAAATCTAAATCAAAGGCTCTGTCTGTATTTGCTAATAAGCATATAAGCATGCTCCATGTATCAGCAGATACTGAGAGGAATTTCTTGTACATTTCACAGAGGGAATTATGGCTCTAATTCTAATACTCTGAAAATATTTTTTTCCTACTTAACAGTGCTACTGCAATACTTGCATAAGTCATCCATTAAAATCAATACTTATTTCCATGTGGTGGCCTATTTTATTTTTAATTGAATCCAGATTTAAAAATAAATAACAAACATTGTCTTTATCATGCTCAGAAAATAAATAAGCACAATATATCATTCTTACCAGAACACTAATATTTCATTTGGAATATGAGAACCTTCATTGTTTGTTCTCTGCCTAAAACAGTGAAAAAATAAATATGGCTCATTGCACATTAATGTGTGCAAGTTTTATCTCTAAGATTATGTAATTCTCTAGAGGTCAGCAATGGGTAGCTTCAATATATTAAATAGAATTTGTATCATCCATACCCGTTTTTTGTTTCTGAAAAACATTTCTTACCTCTCAGGTGCTATAAACTGCATGTGTTTTTATAGTTTCTCATAATAGCCCTCCTGAGTTTTCTTTTGCAATGGTAATGCTTTATTTTCCTTTAGAACCAGTAATAGTATACAACTCATCAAAAATGAAATTGTCATAAAACTTCTAGCCCACTTTTCTACTTCTAAGAGTGCTTTCTTTGCTTCCTTATTCTAATGATGGAAAAATTTTTAGATCAAGATACAAACTTGATCAGCTTTTATGTAGTTGCTTATTAATAGAAATGGGGTAATATTAACAGTAAAAATCAATCAAGAAAAATAATATTAAAAATTCCAGCAATGTTACTGCTTCAGGGGGTTTTTTGAAACCAAATATCCATAGAACTTCAGTTCTTAAGTAGGCTTTAATTTTTAATTTTTTTTTTAAACCTAATAACACAAAGCAATATTCTCAGTAAAGAGTACTTTATAACTAGACCAACACTTAAGTCTTCAAAACATGGAGTATGCTGCTTTCTTAGGGTTTTTGCTGATAAGGCTTTCCTCAAACCACTTTGTAGACATTGAACTGGAACTCTGTGAGCAGTTTAAACAAAAACCAAACAAACAAAAAAAGAGACAGTTTTGTGGTGTTCACTCTATGAGAGCTGAAATTTTAATAGTAAGCTAATTCCAACAGACACCAAATGCAGTGTGTAGAGAAGCTAGCCATAGGGATTGTCTTTATTGTGCTATTGGCATTCAAAGTCATGTAAACAATTGCCTTTTTCAGCTGAATGTCATCTAACATAGGGATCTAATAGCCTTATGCCCATTTTAAATCTAATCAGCCTTCAACTTGGCCATCATTAAATGTGAAAAAAGGCAGGTTTAAAGCAAAATAAAATAATTCAGGCCTAAAAGGACATTCAAGGAAAAACTTAAGCCCTAACTTGTGATATTTGCTAGAGATAGACAAGTCTTCCTGGTTTCATTAACAGTGCTTCTTAAGGGCCACCAATATATACCTCTAAAGAGAGAGTTCAATTACTAAAAACAGCAGGTTTACAAAGGTATTGTTACAGTTCGAAGTTTTCACTTCAATGGAAACATACCCTTTCTCTCCTTCCTCAGCTATGCTGAGTTAGTATTCTGGTGCAAAGCTGCAGATGGATGGAATCCAAGGGTTCTGAGAAACAGTGACCAAGATAAAATATACTGGATTTAGAGGCATACTGAGGACTTCCAGACTAATAAAAACATGGCCATTTAATAAATGAAGGCACTGCTGTCTGTCTGAAAGATAGAAATATGATCTGCAAATCTGTGTTAAACCATGCTTTTTTTCCATCAAAACCAAGTAACTTTCATTATGTGACCTTTTTCCTTTTTTTTAACAGTATGAATTTCAAATTTTATTCAGTCTTCTGACCATGATCACAGAGGGCTCTGTAACATAACACAGGGAATTCTAACTAGTAGTTTCAAAACCCAATGAATATTAACAACCAAGTATTGCCTGGGAGAAGCACAGAAGGTGCATTGGCTTCAGAAAATTAGAAGCTATATTTTTCTAAGTAGCTATTAACTTTCCCAGCTATAATCAGTGAGTAGTCTCAAGGAAACTCCTTAATTTTAAAGGAAATTCTATCTGTAAAGCTGAACTGCCAAGCACAGTTGTGGAGGGACTGAAAAGATCCCAAATTTATGTTGCAGAAAAGAAGTAGAAGTGCATTCTATCATGTTTGTGACATTAAAACTTTGTCTTCATCCTGAGTTCTTCGTACTAGCTGTCTGAAATACTGCTTTTTTACCCATAAGTGTTCAGTGAGTGCATTTCCAGTCCATCAGGATTATGGTGGGACCTTTGCTGATTTTATGGATGCTAGAATCTGTACTGAAAGCTAAAGACAGTGGTCACAGGAAGAAAATGTAGTAATGACCTTCTTTTGGCCATTCACCTTATAGATGGAGTACTCTTCCAGTGTCAGTTATCTCCCGTGTTGTACAATATTTTGGTCATTTTTTCTCACCATTCCAAAGAATATCCCTACCCTTTCATTCTTTTCTGAAAATATTTCAGTTCAGCAAACACAGATATGAACGTGTAGAGGCAGAAGGGGAGTAAAAGTGAAGGAGATTTACTCCTGTGAGTTGGTCCAAGATATATAGAATTTGCCTTTCTGAAGCTTTATCATTACAGCCTGTAATCTTTATACATGCTATGCCACCAGTAATCATGGACACATAAACTAGCAAGATCTGTGCTGATCCATTTTTCTACATGTAAACCTTTACTGGCGCTTTCAAAAATAACTCCTAGTTATTGTTCTGCAGCTTCCATAGTGCAAAATACTTCTGCTGTCGGAAGAACTTATGTAAGGAACATATAGCAGCACCTAGATTAGAACCTATCTGATAAAAAAATATTGCAAGGTTACTACATAAAACCGTCAATGTTCCACATACGGTTTTGAAAACTCTTTTGAGCACCATTTACAATTAAAAAAACTCCCGAAATTTACAGTTTTAAATAACAATTTACACAATTTGCAGTTTAAATTAAAAGCAATTTACAACAAAACTAAACTAATTTTTGTTTAAAACAGAGAAGAGGGGGGAAAAAAATTTAAATTGTAACATAATGATTCATACAGCCTAAATATAGTGTGTGTTTTCATTCTGCATTGGTTGGAAACAAAAAGCAGACTTTTTTTTTGTTTGTTTGTTGGACATACCATACTGCATGTTGTCCTGTGCAAAAACAGATGCAACTTAGTTTTAATAAATGCATTAAATGATGTGTTTCCAATTGGATGGGGGATTCATCAGTTTTTCCAGGTATCTTGGATGTTTTCAGTGGCTAGGGCGTTTTCAAGGTTATGCTTTATCTTGATTTCTGAGGTAATTTACATACTGCTTTCACTCTGAAAGCAAATCGATGGTACCTATCTCAGGCCACCCTCTTATCAACTCAAAAATAGCATAGTGGAAGAAGTATGAAGAAAAAAAAAAAAGTTACCAAACATACTTATCTTTACAAGAAGAGAAGAAATTTTCTTGGAGTAAGCTCTGGCAAGAATAATGGCCCAGAAATATCTTCATTTTGCAACTATATGCAAATAGAATAACAATTCTTAGTAATGATGCAGCGAGAAAAGTGCACAAAGGTATCTGTGCTTAATTCAAGTTTTCTAGTCAGCCAAGCATGTAGTCAGGGTGCCAAGGTCCAACTGCTCCCCATGATCTGGGGGCTGGGAGCATTGGAGGCTGGGAGCATCACAGGCTGGGAGCATCACAGGGATCTTGGGGGCTCATCCTACCACCCCAGTCAGGTGCCAGACAGCCAGGAGACACGAGGGCAGCCCCAGCCTCAGGCATGGGCACCTGCTGGGAATGGATCAAGAATGGGCCAGCATGTGGGGAACTGGAGACCAGACGTGCTACAGCACTGCTGGGGCAGGGGCTGGTGGCCCTGAGGCTGAAATGGTGTCCTGGGCCACGGGCAGTGGGGAGACATTGGACAGTAGGTTCTGCAGTGCCCTCAGGACCCAGACAAAAGAGCAGTTCTGGTCATAGTCACAGAGCTTCCTCAGAGGAAAGACAGCATTTAAGAGAACACAATACTTGTATGAAACTGAGAGCAACTTCTTTATTTGCAAAACATTAGAGAACTTGTTTATTTTTCCTGTAAGGCTGTTTTTACTGTTTCCCTCCTCCCAAAGTGCTTTGCTCTTCAAGCCATTACTTTTTTTTATTATTTTCCTTAAACAGCTTAATTTAAAATATGTACACTAATAATAACGCTGTTGTACCATGCTGCTTAAATTATTTACTATCACTGTACTTTATTGAAATGCAAGAAAAAGTTTATTCTCAGAGAAATGAAAGAACTATTAACAGTAAATTGGACTTCATTACATTTTCATAAGTCTTGATTTAAGATGATTATAAACTTAGAACCTCATTGCTATAAATGAAAATATCTCTTTTCTAGCTTATTTTATTATTAGTTTACTTTTACAGCCCCTAGTCTTGTCAGAAAAATGTGTGGTTAGTAAATTACTTTATACACAGAGTCAGTAAGAATATAGAATACCTGCTGGTTCAATTATTTTACATAATTATGTTTTTGAAGAAATTTCTTTTGGATAGATTCAGTTGTTATGTAACAATGTCAAAAACTGTAATGAACACACTGCTTGCATGTAAGAAATGCATTAAAAAGCCAAATGCCTGAGACTTTCAAGAACTCCGTTTAGCAGCTGTTGGAGAGGCATTAAAAAGTAGTAAATCCCCCATTTTTTTTTTATTTTTCACACACCTTCAAGGATCTAATAAATTCATAACTACCAAATGAAACAGTGTCACACTAGTGTCTTTCCTGTGCGCTTCTCATAGGCATTAAGTAAAACCAAGTTGTTCCATTCAGTGGATTTATGCTCTACTTTCAGGAATCACCAGCCCTGGCAACATGTCAGTCCTGCGTCCTCTCTGTCATGTCTCTTTGTCGTCTTTGTTAGGAAAAGACAGCAGATGCTAAATCTTTTCTAGAACTTTATTCGTACAGGTTGGATAAAACCCAGCAGTATCTAATTAAATACAGTATAAATACATCACAGCCATACTTCAGTAGTCTCATCTTTTCCCACTATCAGTTTTCAGCAATCGCATACAAACATGGGTTTTGGGGGATTTCAACTTAGTGTTTTCCCAATTTTTAGTGTATTCCCATTTTTTTCGCAAATAGGTGCAGAATGAAGCACAGCATGAGATGACACAGGATTATAGTGTGGTTGTACAACAGTTATGTATTCTTTCCCACCATTTTCTTGTTTTTTTTTTTCCTTGCATTCCCATACTTGTACATTTCTTCATCTATGATCACCTAGGAAGGTAATTTTGCCCTCTGTCTGGACAAATGGTGTTTTGGTTTCATAGCTATATATACGTGTATATACACACACACATGCACACATTGTTAATTTTAAATTCAGAGTCACACATGCTTAAATTATTGGATATAAGTGCCTTCAGTGAAAGTAAGTATTGCTGTCAGAAAATTGCAACAACTGTTGCAGAGTCTCATTTCATCTCAGCATATGCCAAATTGGGATAAAGTTGTTGCAATGGGCACCAGCCAAATCCTCTAGTATATAGAAACGTTCATTTTATTCCTCTTGACTTTAAGACATTCAGTCTTCCATGCATTCACATCATCCAAACAATTAACATTGCACTTAATTCTACCTGTCTTATTTGAATATTATATTCTGTATTTGTCATAGGCAATCTTAGCTCTTAACACTTTATTGCGTAAACCTATAAATTTCAATGCAGGGGACATGTAAAAGTTTTTGTTATTTATCTATTTTATCAGTTCACAACCTTACATTCTTACATATAGGTTACGTAGGAATAAAACTGCTTTATACTTAGCTATGACTTTTGTTTCTTAAGCTGAGATATTACACAGTTGCAGCTGTATTCACATCTGGGTTTGGTTTTTTTTTTTATATCTTAAACTATTACACTTGAGTTAACAAAACTCTCACATATGGAGAAACTTTTAGGCACTTAAATGGCCAAATTCTGTCTCTGTTGATGGCTATTGTCTCTTAATGATTCAGAAGCCATTGTCTTATGCCTGCATTTTGGTCTCATGCTTTCCTTCTCTGACATAAGTTCCATCAGCAGTTTATAATAGGGGAAGTCTGGAGTTGCAATAAATTGCCATAGAGTCTTTAACTGTTATATATCTGTATAGATTTACCCATTAGAGATGTAGGATCTTTTTTTTTCTTCTTTCCCTGCAATTCTTCTACACAAACATACTTCTTTTCGTAGATCCAATCTTCTGAAATAGAATTCCTTCCCCTGAAGAACAATTTCCACTGAACAGCATTTTTCTCCTTTTTGTTTTCTTGAGTCCTCCCTGGCTTGTTAGCATTTTGCTATAAATTTTAAAGGGTGTAGAACTTCTCCCTGCAAAACTGCTTTACTTGTTCCAAGTCCCATTTCCTAGAGAATGATCTGCTTCACAAACTGGCCAGTGCACAACAATTGAAATTGCAAAATTTATGGAGGCCTTTGACTTCACTGTTATCTATTTGCGGGTAATGCCATCAAGAACTTCCATAAGTTACCGAAATTGTAGCATTAACTTAAGTATGTGTATGTACACACACGTGTATATGTGTAGACATACCCCTCAATTTATACATCTATGATTTTCTTCTTTCTTTATCTACATACATGTACATATCATAAAATCACAGAACCACAGAATGATTTGGGTTGGAAGGGATCTTAACGATCAACCAGTTCCAACCCCCTGACATAGGGATGCCTTCCACTAGACCAGCTTGCTCAAAGCCCCATCCAACCTGTCTTTAAACACTTCTAGGAATGGGGCAGTTGCAACTTCTCTGGGCAACCTGCTCCAATGTCTCACCACCCTTGCAATAAAGAATTTCTCCCTTACATCTAATCTAAACCCACTGCACTTAATTTTAAAGCCATTATCCCCTATCCTATCACTACACTCATTGATAAAGTGTCCATTCCCATTTTACCTGTCGGACTCCTTTAGGTACTGGAAGGCCTAAAGGTACTGTTTAAAGGTCTTCCCAAAGCCTTATTTTCTCTAGTTTTACCAACTCCAATTCTCTTAGTCATCAAAGAACAGACACTCCAGCCCTCTGGTCATTTTCCTGGCCCTCCTCTGGACTTGCTCCAACAGCTCTGCATCCTTCTTATATTGGGCTTCTCATAGGCTGAACACAGTACTACAGGTGAGGTCCCATGAGAGCAGAGTAGAGGGGCAGGATCACCTCCTTCAGCCTACTGGGCACACTTGTTTTGACGCAGTCCATCATACAGCTGGCTTTCTGGGCAGTGAGAGAACACTGCCAGCTCATGTTCAATTTTTCGTCCACTACCACCAAGTCATTCTCTTCATGGCTGCTCTTGATCAACTTATTGCCCAACCTATATCCATGTTTGTGCCCCATCCCAGGGGCAGCACCTTGACCTTGGCCTTCTTGAACTTCATGAGGTTCACACAGGCCCACCTGTCAAACCTGTCAAGGTCCTTCTGGATGCCATTCCTTCCATCTAGAGTACTTATCATACCACACATCTTGGTGTCGTCAGCAAATTTACTGTGGGTGCACTCAGTCTCATTGTTCATGTCACTGACGTGTATCTCCTTGTATCTCCCTTGTCATTATTATTATTGATGGTAGCAGTAGTGGTTTGTGATATACCTTAGTTACTAAACTGTTCTTATCTCAACCTGTGGGAGTTTCATTTTTTAGATTCTCCTCCCCATCTCCCCAGGAGCGAGACAAGAAAGAGGGGGGAGTGAGTGAGTGAGCAAACTGGGTGAGTTATAGTGGCTTAAACCATGACAATGGACTAGTTCCCTTAGCACCTACAGGTACATCTTACTCTGTTAATTGAGCAGTGGGGCTGAAGCACTTGAACGTGAAGACTGAGGCAAAAAAAATGTTGAGTACCTCAGCTTTCTCCATATTGGCTGTTGCCAGCTCTCCTATTTTACTGCTCAGGGAGAGGTGGGTACAGTTTATTTCATCTTCAATATATATATAATATATATATAAATGCACAGATATACCCTGGCAAAGAAAACTTTACTAATTCAAGTATTGTCCAATTATCTTTATTATAAAAACATTTGCCTGACTTTGCAGCTGTCCCTACTCTGAAGTTCTGCAATACACTAAGAAGAAAATACTTCTGTTGTGCACATAATGGTTATTTGTAATAGCACGTAGAAAATTTCAAGGTAGCCAGTTGTGTGAGGCTATGACTTTTGTTGATGTGTTTTGGGTGGGAGGTGTAGGGCTTTTTTTGTACTCATGAAAAAACACTTCATAGATTGCCTCAGAATCACTTTTATATTTTATTTTTCTTTTTTTTTTTTTTTGGGGGGGGGGGAGAAGAAAACAACGAACCAAATGAATGACAACAACAAAACAAACCCCCACCAGAAAAACCACAGAACAAAAATGAAACAGAAAAGATTAACCAATAAGAAAAATTATAGTCTCAATTGCTCCATGTAAGATTATCTAAGCATCGAGATTTTTGACACAGACAGGTATTTAACAAATAAAAACTGCACTGCACATGCATTAGTTATACAAGTTTTCTAATTATGATAAAGTTGGCTAAATGTCACACAACCTTTAACAACACTTTATCCATTCTTTATGGTATTCTTTATTGTCAGTACAAAGACAGTTAAATTGAACTTATAAAATACAGTGCAGCCCTCAAATCTGACACTTCTAGGTCATTTGGACTGAAAATACAATGAAATGAGTCCTTAAGGCATATCAATAACTTTTCAACAAAAAGAAAGATTACGGTTTATACTGTTGCAGAGGTGGATGAAGAAAGCAGAATTTATATGGTATAAATTATCCTTGCTTTTCCAAATTAGGTTTGTCAAGTTCAAAAAATGCATCTTAGGAAGTGTTTTTAAGGTTTCCAATGAAGGTCATGTAGTCTAACCAGGATTATTCATTCTGTAAATGGAATATTTACCTACCTAATACAATCTAAATGTGCTTTAATAATGCATTATATTTGCTTCATTAAACCTGCTTGCTGAACCATTACACAGTCAAAATTATTTTCTGTTGGGAAAATTTATCTTCTAATGTGTTATGTTGTTCTCCACAACTTTGATGCCTATTGTAGTATGCCCTCATCGATCAATTTAACCTCTATAAAACTTCTGTTTGTATATTTGCATTTTGGGGCTTATTTTAGATTTGTCATGCATGATTACTAATTTTATTTAGTCTGTCTCTAATGAAGATAGTACTAGGAAATTACCCACCTCTGCCAATAAATATGTATTAGTTATCTGCCTACAACATTCATTGACTAAAGGAATGATTTGAGGTGTATGTATGTGAAAGATATAATCATATATGAAAGTTCTGTACATTCATAGGCATATTCTGATAATCTAAACTTCGCCACTCTGGTTACTGAAAATTACAGACACAGATAAATTTTCAGAAGCTATTATTATTGTAGTTGCATTTTTAAATATTTTTTTTATTAAACTACAAAATCAGCCTGATTTTCAAATTTTTTTTAAACTAAGGATCTGATTTACCAGGTTTGGTAAGAGAAAGAGTAATAAATACTGTGTAATAAGTTCATTCTTCACATAAGGATGAGCACTAAAACTTGGAAAGCACATATTAGGACTAACTGTACCCAGAAACGGTCATAAAATACACCTAAACACCTAACTTTCAGAGATGCCTCTGAGAAATATTCCAGAAAGTTTTAGTTTAGGCCTTTTACTTATTACTCATTGCAGTGCAATCCCGGATGGACACCTGGCTTTAGGAACTTAAGAATCTGATTGGAGAAAGGGGTATTGAACAAGTTATTTATAATATTTTTAAATTTTCTTGGTCTTTTTCTAAGAGTAACAGTTTCTGTGACAGTTCATGCATCTAGAGAGACACAGAGCAAACCATAAAATAATTTCCTTATTTTTCTCAAACATCTATTCTGATTTTATGTCAAGATCACTGACAGTCTACGTACTTAAGAAAAAAATGTGGTTTATATTATGCAGCAGAAATAACATAGTATATGCAATGATTTTCCCAGTTACCCATGATGTTGATATGACTTGACCACTGGCAATCATACTTACCCATTTTTTCTGGGGTTATGTGTTCTGTCCTGGGTTTCATATTTGGTTGCAATGTATTCTTAGGGCAGGGACTGCACAACTTTTGCTTTTGCATGCAGAACTCTTGGTCTCATACTGGAGCTGTTGTTTGTTGTGGCAGAACAAATGATTAAAATCAGTTTTCCTCTGTTATTCCTCCTCTAGTCTTCATTTTATTTAAACAAGTTTTTGAAGTTGCTGTTGCAGTAAGATTAGCATTGGAGTCTCTGTGGTAGTTATAACTAATTATTTGCACAATTCTACTTCTGTAGACAAGATATTACTTCTTCACATCTAAAATTGTGAGAAAGCAGTGATAAAGAGTAGAAAACTATAGTAGAACATATGGAAATAATCACTGCTCTTGAAGAAAAAATAAACTCCCCATTTTGTTAAAGTTAGATATATATTTATATATTTATTGTGATCTTAAAAATAGTACTATTTCCTGCATCAAATCTAGCAAGTTACATGCTTAGATTTCTCAGTTATGCCTTATGTTTCATGTACTTATCTAGTTGGTATTTTCTATGAAAAAAAGACAATGCTGTAAAACCACTGTATGTCTTACTTAGGTAAATACCATACTGTTATTAAACATTGGAACTGAAGTAATTACAGCTTGTCCAAAACAGATATTTTGCATTTGTAATACATGAATTCTAATTAGAACCATTTTTACCTTGTAAGAAATCTCATCTACAGGATTTTTTTCTGCTCATAAATGCTTTTAAACCACCACTGCTTGAAGCATTTTGGAAACAATACAGCAATTTTGGATAAGATTTGCCCTGTTTCAATTGGGCAAAGCAAACCTTGTATGGATCTACATAAGGACAGTTCCAAGTGTGTTTTCCACCATGAGAGGGAGGAGGAGCCCAATGATCAAGAGGATCAGACTAAACTTGGAAAGCGAGTTAAGAATCTGCAGCCCTGTACTCTGGGAAAGAACCACTGAACCAATGGGGATGTTAGTCAAATATGAATTGTGTGATTATGAGACTATGTGATTAGAATGTCCTTATTAGTTTGCTGATGACACCAAGCTGTGCGGCTCAGTTTATACGCTGGAGGGAAGGAATGCCATCCAGAGGGACATTGACACTCTTGTGAAGTGGTTGATGCCAACCTGATGAAGTTTAACCATGCCAAGTGCAAGGTCCTACAACTGGATCGGAGCAATCCTAGGCACAGCTACAGGTTGGCAGAGAAGAGATTGAGAGCAGCCCTGTGGAGAAGGACTGGGGGGTGTTGGTAGATGAAAAAATGGCCATGAGCCAGCAGTGTGTGCTTGCAGCCCAGAGAGCCAACTGAATCCTGGGCTGCATGAAGAGGAACATGACCAGCAGGTCGAGGGAGGTGATCCTACCCCTCTATTCTGCTCTCGTGAGACCTCACTTGGAGTACTGTGTACAGTTCTGGTGTCCTCAACATTGCTGTCCTGGGTTCAGTGGTAGCAGTAATTTTTTCTCCTTTTTGGTAGCTGGTGCAGTGCTGTGGTTTTGACATTCGGCCTGGGAACAGCGCTGATAACGCCAATGTTTTCAGTTGCTGCCCAAATGTTTAGTCCTATCAAGGACTTTGTGAGTCTCATGCTCTGTCAGGGAGGAGAAGAAGCCAGGAAGAAGCAGAGGCAGGACACCTGACCCAAACTAGCCAAAGTGGTATTCCATACCACAGCTTGTCATACCCAGGATGTAAAAATCGGAGGCAGGGACCTGGAAAACTGGGTTCACTGCTGGGTCGGACTGGGTATTGGTCGTCAGGTGGTGAGCGGTTGTATTCTCTTCCCTTGTTGTTTCCCTTGTCATTATTATTACTGGTGGTAGATGTAGTGGATTGGGTTATACCTTAGTTACTGGCCTGTTCTTATCTCAACCCATGGGAGTTACATTCTTTCTATTCTCCTCCCCATCCCTCCTGGAGCAGGGGGAGAAAGTGAAGGGGAGCTAATGAACTGTGTGGCTGATTTACTGTGGGGCTTAAAGCATGACAAAAGGACATAGAACTGTTAGAACAAGTACAGAGGAACACCATAAGGATGATCAGAGGACTAGAGCACCTCCCATATGAAGATAGGCTGAGCAAGTTGGGGCTGTTCAGCCTGGAGAAGAGAAGGCTGTGTGGAGACCTCACAGCAGACTTCTCATTAGGGACTGTAATGATAGGACACGGAGTAATGGGCTCAAACTCAAACAGGGGAAATTTAGATTGGATTTAAGGAGGAAGTTCTTCATTGTAAGGGTGGTGAGGCACTGGAATGTGTTGCCCAGGGAAAGTTGTGAATGCTCCATCCCTGGTGGTGTTCACGGCCAGGCTGGACATAGCCTTGGGTGATGTGGTTTATCAGGAGGTGCCCCTTCCTGTTTCAGGGGGTATTGGAGCTAGATGGTCTTAAGGTCTTTTCCAACTTTAACAATTCTTATCTATTCTAGTTATTTAGTCTATTCTATTTTGTTTTGTCCTGTTAGGTAGAGCAACTGACAAGTTTGGTTTTAGATGTTTTTTTTCTCAGCAAAACATTAAAGATAAGAATGCAGTATGCATAGGGTGAGAGAAAGCATCTCAACAAACCCATCGTCTGTTGGGCTAGTACAAAAACGCTGCTTTGTAAGGTAGGTCTCTACACATCAGCTACCTCTTCACAGGCTCCTATTCTACAATAAACAGCAAAAAACCCCATTATCCAAGATCTAGAGGCAATCTAGATAATATAAGGAAAAGCAAACTCATTTGGATCACATTGACTAGAGGTTGAGAGGGGTACACATATAACTAGTTCCCGTGAAACATGAAACGTCTTGAAAATATTTTCATGTCAGCACTCAAGTTTTTTACTTCTATGTGATTACTGTGAAACTTCTGCACATATTATTTAATTGTTAAATTGATTAAACATTTCTATAGTTTTAACTATGTGGTGAACTTTATTATGCAAGATATTCAAGCATACTTAGCAGATACACAACTAAGATCAAGAAATGACAATGTGGTAGTATATTTACCTCAATTTCCTGAATCTTCCTTTAGCCAAAATAGAAGGATCCCAGCCTTTTCACTGTTCACAGTACACTGCCTATATTCCTTTAAATGTAAGGGGAAAAACATATAATGGAAATCTGCTTATATCACTATAGGGAACTGAAACATAGCATCTTGCACATCTGGAAAAAAAAAGTTTCCTTCTTAAGGGGCTTAGGGGAAGTCAGTACAGTCATTGAAGCAATCAATTTCTAGGCGATTAGTATCTTATGTGAGGTGAAATTTTCTATTCTATGTACTAAGAAAAGCAAAAAAATATCACTCATAAAGGAAACATTACTCAAGCTTTATTTTCATCTAGGAAGAAAAACATAGAGTATGCCTATCTTGAAATTCAAAATTACTTGTCTTTCTAAGAAAGCACATAGTATTATATAAATCACAATTTGTCGTAATTACAGCTTTTACTTTGTCAGTTATGACATCTCAGTTTCTTGTAATAAAATGTGAGAAAGATGGAAAATGCTTAGGAATAGATCATGTTCTATATTGTTTGAAAGTAAAGTTTAAAGGCAATTCATTTTTATGAAATAATATTAAAACCAAAATTGCATTTTCCCACAACTAATTTGGCAAGAAAAACTTTCCTATTTTTCCTTCGAAAATCTGAATTTATCTTTCATTGCAAACACTACAGAGATAAAATGAATTGGATTGTTTTTACTAATCTTACAATTTCAGAATTGACCATGTCTCAAACACAGCTCAAGTAACATAATATAAAGTCTCCAGAAGAAGAGTGTATTTTAATATATTTATTCCTAAGGGACAAAGACTAGGAGCGAGTCCTGAGTCTTTTAAATTGTTTCAGGAAATGGTGGCCATTTCTCTAGAGGAATTTTCTCAAAAATATGGTCAGAATTATATTGTCTGGTAGATAACTGCTCAATAGCCTGCTGACACTTAAATAAAGCAGGGACAGTGGGAAAAAAATGACACTTGTTCCACAAAGATATAAAGAAGTATTGGAAGAAGAACTTAAGTTCTTGGAAAGAAAATCCAAGTTCACAGTTTATTTGGATCTTTCTTTTTATAACATGCTGCGACAAATACATATAGAAAGTTGCAAACACTTAAAGGGTATAGAAGTCAAGATGACATAGAAAATCAGAAGACAGAGAGAATCTTTACTGTTCATATGCAGGAAGTCACACTGAGCATTGTTCTGGGTTCAGCAGTAGCAGTCATTTTTCTTCTTCTGAGTAGCTGGTGCAGTGCTGTGGTTTTGACTTTAAGCCTGGGAACAGTGCTGATAACACCGATGTTTTCAGTTGTTGCTAAGTAATATTTACTCTGACCAAGGACTTTCTGAGTCTCATGCTTTGCCAGGGAGGAGAGGAAACTGGGAGGAAGCAGAATCAGGACATCTGACCCAAACTAGCCAAAGAGGTATTCCATACCACAGCACATCATGCCCACTATATAAACTGAGGGCTGTTACCCAGAAGGGTTAGATCACTCTTCAGGTTGGGCTAGGTATCGGTTGGCAGGAGGTGAGCTGTTGTATTCTCTTCCCTTGATATTTCCCTTATCAATATTAGTATTGGTGGCAGTAGCAGTGGTTTGTGTTATACCTTAGTTACTGGACTGTTCTAATCTTAACCCTTGAGAGCTAACATTCTTTCATTTCTTTTATTTGGCGGTTGAAGCAGCCAGGGAGTGAGGCTCTGGGGACTAGGAGGCCGGGAAGGAGGCAGCAGAGGAGCTGAGCTCCACGGCCCAGCCCAGCCCTGCCCCGTGGCTACCGAGAGCATCCCCCATCAGCCACCCGTCGAACCCTGCTAGCCCAAGCACCAGGAGGATGCAGGAGACCATGCAGCATTTCCCAGCAAGGCAGAGGAGGAAGATCTGGACTCAGACAAAGGGCAGCTGGTGGTGAGAGAGCCGAAAAGCACAGCAGCTACACCAGCCCCAGTGACAAGTACAGCAGCGTCATTTGAGAGTTCTGACGGTTTTGAATGGCCTTTGGG